>MNCI01017535.1:98121-222153 GCA_015680685.1 Gnetum montanum
GTTCCCTCACTATTCTCTGATTATCATTAACATTGAATGCTAAAATAAAAAAAGGACTATTATTAGCAGTCAATGGGTCCTTGCATACTTGCATTGATTAATTTTGGGATCGAATTGGGTTGTAGCATCTAAGACCAGCTCTCCCTTATCTATCATTTTCTACAAGTCATCCTTCAACATGAGGCAGAAGTCTGTGTCATGACTAGGTAGTTGGTGATAGTGGAAAAAGTAGTTTAGCTTAAAGTACCTCGATAATTGGGGATCATCCTTTGTTGCTCGACTAGGATCCTTGGCTATATTGCATAGTTACTTATGCTTCTTTCAAGTGGCTTTGGTCATCTATTTGTATTACATACACCTACTCTTTAATAGTTGATTTAGGAACTTGGATGGTTTGAAAGGCAAGGTAGTGTACTTGCTTCAGTCCTTCTATTGAAAATTTAGCCTAGTTGAAATAGATGCAATGGCTCTAGATGTTGATGGTTGGTTATCATGGTTATTAGTGAGGACCTTGGGTGGGTTGTTCCTTGGCCCCTGATTAGTGGTATTTGCCTCTTTGGTCACTATTGCTACAACCATGTTGTTGTGCTTACTCTTTTCCTTGTCCCTCTATGTATGTTGATTTTTATATGTTATGTAGGCTAGGTCATGACTAGGCTTCACAACATCCTCTATATTCTTAGTTTGGGAAAGCACTTAGCTAAGGGATCGTGGGTCAAGATAGTAAAGTTTTGACTTGTTAAAGTTGTCAACTTTCCTATTGAAGATGGCCAAAAGATGGGTCTTGACTATGGGCTCTAGTATTTTGTTTAACAATCCATTCCACCATTGGATGAACTTCTATATGGGCTCAAGGGGTCCATGCTTGACCTTTATGAGTTGGTCAAGTATGGTGTCGGGCCTCAAGTTATACTTAAGTAGTTGAAAAAATGGGCTATCAAGTCCTCAAGAGAGGATATAGATCCTCTAGATAGTGAGTGGTACTAGTCAAGCACTTTTCCAATCAAGGACATAGGAAAAATCCTTATGATAGTATGAGGCCACGATTGCAATAGCAAGCACTTAGATATAAAGGTTATAAGATGAGAATTAGGATCACCTTCTCCATTATATTTGTTGAATTAGGGAGTAGGGACACTAGGAGGAAATGTTAAGGGTGGGACCATAGGATTGATGGAATGATCCTAGTAGAAGTCCATAATCTTGACACTTTGGAAAGTAAAGGCTTTGAGCCTCTTTAACTCCTCCATCAATTCTTGGATTATTTGGAAGGCCTAATCTAGGCCATGTGGTGGCCCTATTGGTTGTAGGGCTTGTACATATGATTTCAGTATTTTTTGTGAAGCTTGTGGTCTCATTATTGGTTGCAAGATGGAAGGAAGTGGTTACGTTATGATCGTAGCTTGTGGGCCAAATAAAGAAAAAGAAGTTTGTGTCAGCATCTAAGGCACAAATAGGATAAAGGGGATCTATGATCCCTGAGTTGGGGTACCATGGTGAATCACACATGGATAGTGGGTTTGTGATGGTGAAAACCATGATAAATGGCTACATAGATCAGGGTTGTGTAGCAAATGATATCGATGGGTTATATGTTATTGGCCATGACATCTATTGAGTTTGATGCACGACTATGACTGGTGGCTATGGTAGGGTAAGAGGGAGTGGAAGATGATGGTACTATTACCATGGAGAAAACAAAGGCATGAGGGGAAGGTGCAGTGGCCTTGGGGGTTGCTTGTTGGAACAACCCTCCTAGGATGTTTTTAGGCTTAGGTTTTGTTATAAAATCATCCTCCTCTTCCTATTATTCTTTCGAGTTGTGCTTATCATCTTCCTCCTCTATCTCAATCAATTGAGAAAGGATGATAGCATAGATATCTTTGAGAGGTATTTGATCATAGGGGGAAGGGATGTACTCTTTGCCATTGCGATGAATGAGTTCAAACTCCATTTTGGCTTCTAATTCCAAATGTGAAACTAGCATGCTAGCTTGTATTCTAGCATAAATGTAGTTATACCAGTCTTCATCTATGATCACAAAGTCAAGACTCTTCTCCTTAACCCTCAAAGACTACCTACATTCAATGATGGTAGGGTCTTTGGGATCATAGATCCTCATGGTTGGTTGCCTAGAACCTTCTCTAGTGAAGGTGAGAGGCAACTTGGTGGGCTATTGAAAAGACATGATTATAGTGATGAAAATGAATTAAAATAAGCTATGAAAGGAAAAATAAGAAGTAAATCCCAACAAGTGGAATTCAAAAATGGTCAAAGGAAATGAAAAAAACTGAAAATGGAGCACTTTCTATAATTAGTAAGTGGGGGATTAGGTGGATTTATCCCTTTTACTAAAGATAGAAGGTTGGGAAAGTTGGTAATAAGCCTTACTTATGTTGGCCCCTTAACCACATCTACATTGGGTATGGTAAGGGAAAAGAAGGGAGTGTGAGATGGGGGGAACCTCACACCTTTCTAATCTAATGTTGATGAGGGGGAAAGGCTGAAAACCAAAGTGGAAAGTTGGTGTTTTTCCATTGGAACTTGGTTTTAGTAGGCTGCCAACTTTCTCAACTAGGAAAGATGGGGGGAAGTTGACTTCTAGAAGTTTGATGATTTTTGGAAGGGTTGCACTACCCACTTTGAAACTAAAAAAAATTAGTAGTGAAAAAGAAAAAAAAAGGGAAAAATATCAACATTGGCTTTAGGTAGAAAAATTCACAACAGTTGCTGTGAACATCAAACACTCAACCACCTACAACTTTCACATTGTAGTTTTAGTCATAGGGGGAAGGAACAATGTTGATTTTTTAAAAGTTTTGGCTAAAAAAAATAAAAAAATAGATTTCAAGTGGTAACATTGGCAATGAGAATGACAAATATGGTCACAAAAATTGGGTGGAGGCCCTTGTAGTATCAAAAAACTATTACAATAGGAAAAATTGATTGCTGCAAAATTGAGAGATTTGACATAGAAGCCTCAATTCCAAATCCATAGGGTCTCTAAAAAATGGGATTTTAGGTGCCATGGATGGTTCAATAAGTCACCCAAGGACTTATGAAATGCAAAATCAGGGGTTGAGAAAATAAAATGGAAAAATTACAGATATGCAGAAACGAATAGCAAATGTAGATTGCACATAAAATGAAACCTTAAAACTTTATTAAAAATCATAAAGAATGAGGTCCAGAATTGTGTACAAGAAATGTATGTGAGAGAGTAAAGGGAGATCATTGGGGTAGGAGTTTAGAGCTTGATAAATTTGATGTGGTCTTCTCCATGATTCAGGTGTGTAGCCACTCCTAATGCTATCAAACCTCCTTTGCTGCAATTTTAGATCTACAACTTAGGTCATTACTAGGGGGTGAGAAGAGTGGAAAATTTGGTTGCTAGATTGCTCCACATTTGGGGTTGGGAATTCTAGAAATGTAGTGTTAACACCAAAAATCCATAAGTCTCAAGGGGGTTGCAAGGAGGGTAATAGGGCTGTAGGGGTTCCACACTAGGAAGCTTTAAGAAGCTATGCTTCTACAAGTTTACAAGAGCTCTTAGAGGCTAAAATTGCAATGTACTTGAAAAATGCAAAAGTGTGGAATTGCAAAAATCATGGAACTTGTAAATGGTATTTAGGTTTTGGTTTTATAGGTTTTGTGCCATGATTTTTGTTGCAGATTGGCTAACAAATGGGCTGTAAATTTCTACCTCATACAAGTGAGATGGATGCCTAGATTTGGGGGGTTACTATGTACAGTAAGTGCTTAACCCCTATGGTCATTCCATTTACTATAAATAGTAATAGGAGAACACCTTCTATGCTAGAGTTAGATCTTCCATGTTGAGCCTTTTTCCATCCTTGGTAATGTGGTTGGTCAACATTGAGACCATTAGAGTGCAAAAATCTTGCTCATGTAGCTTCCACACTGAGGAAGAGGAGTTTCAATGCTAGGGTTAGAAGCTTCCATGTTAAGAGTGAGGGTTTCCATGCTAGAAAAGAAGACCAAGCTCTTTCATGCTAGGCATGATGTCTTCCCCACTTCTCCACACTAAGATCTACCTCTTCACATTGGGGCTAGGTTACATTTTCCCCTATAGGTGTTTCGAACATAGAAAAGTATATATCCCCCATTAAACCCATCAAATTGCAATTTTTGGCATCCTAAAAGGCATTTTGACCCCAAGCCCAAATATAGACACTAGATGACTTTTTTCACTTGGGGAATGAGGCTTTGACCACTTATGAGGCATTTTGTAAATCCCAAAAGCATGAAATATGTTAGATTGCCTCTTATGGATTATAATCTTCACATTTACAATAAAGGTTTACCTTGGGTTTCATGAGGTGAAGGCTACATGATGAAAATTGGTTATAACATGCAAATTTTTGTGGTGTTTTAGGCACATCTCACTAGGAAAATATGATAGTTGTTGGAGAAACCTTAAATTTTAATTTCTAATGGTTTCTCCACTAAGATTTTGGAGTCTAGTAAAGCTACTAGAAGCTATAGTGGGACTTGTAAACTTGTTAAATTGAGAGAGGAAACAAGATTTGAAGTCATTACAAGTTGAGATTAATGAATTATGAAGGGTTAAAAACCATTGAGTTGCAATGCCTCAGAAGGTAGTGATAAGAGACCTATAGGCTACATCATGTTGAATTTTGGAGATGTTGATGAGCATTATTGAAAGAGGGATCAAGGAAAGGGAAGTGTGTTAGAGTTGAAAGGATTATTGACCAAATTTTTGGTAGTAGAGTTTGTCATGTTTGAAGAATGTGAGGACTTAGATCTAGGTCTTGTAGAAATATGACTTGGAAAATGATTAGCTAGGAAGTTTTATTTTGTCATTTTCCTAGTTTGAGGCCTAAGCATTTTACTAGGTCCAACCATGTACTAAGTTAACAACAAAGAATATTATTTTTTTATTTTAATTTTTTTTGGATTTTTTGATTAAACTAGAAAAGAAAGAAATGAAAAGGAAATTGAAACAATAAAGACACGATAATAGAGGAATAAAAACTAGTTAAGGGAGAATGTGATGGTGGTCCTCCTTCTAGCGCTAAAGATGGGTGTTGATGAGAAAATTTAGGTTCCAAGAAAAATTAACACATAATGCTTGATAATGCATAATTTTTCAAGGTTGTTGCTTAGGTCACATTGAATACTGGCACGACTAGCTTGAGAATAAGTATTAGTGAAAGAGGAACATGATTGATAATTTAAAAGAGCATTAGATGTGAAAATATTACATTACATGCAAGAAGAAATATTGAAGATGAAATAACTTGAAAATATCATCATTTAAAAAAAAACAACAACAAGAAAAGAAAAGAAAGAGCTTAGTAGAATCATTAATAGTTGCAAGTAGTCATGGCAGTAGTACATAACAGTAGCAGCAAGTAGCATCAACATCTTATAGGCAAGACCATCCAGTAATGACTACTAGCAACAACAACAAGAAGCATCCAAGAGTAATTCATTGTAGGTTATAACACCATGCAGTGAGTTACACGTAGAAATAGCAACACTTTGAATAAATAAAAGACTAAAGCAACCATGGTGGAATTGAGTAGTAAAAATAGTTTGAATTAGAAACCTCAGTTAGTCCAAATCACTTTCCCAAACATGGTGAATGAGGCAACACCTCCTATTGTAATAAGATTTCATCAAGATAAATTTGAAAAATGGTGTTATGCACATGCATGATTTTGCAAAAAACCTAGAGAAGCTATACCTATCACCTTTGAGAAGGCTTTAACCAATGAAGGCTTCATTGAGAATTTAGTAGATTACCAACCCATGTTACTCCAACATTTAGAGTATGTCACTTATAAAAAGAAAGAGCTCCATGATATGATTGTGGAGTAGAAGTATGAGTGCACACATGCTAGAAAGTAGGTAGAACCTTCTCCTAGACACTTCCATTGCTACAACATGAATGATTTTAGGGGAAGGAGATCCATGCATATTTATCCATGGAACCTAATCTAGACATGGGTTGATCTAAAGTAGTTCATCATTCCATCTTTGTCTTACCTTCATTTGGATGAAGGTGTTCATGGCTATGATGAACCATTGTTTTCATGGACCTACCATGATTAAATTCATGAAGAAGTTTTCATTCCACCTAAAATAATTGACAAGAGTAAAATAAAAAAGGTTGATATGGTTATCATTCTCACATTTAATGGATAGTTAAATGATAATCCATAGTTTCATGTTCAAATATTTATCATCACTTGTGCAATGCAAAGTTTGAATAGTAAGTGGAAAAAACTCCATCTTTTTTCCCATACATTCACAAATCATGCTAAAACATGGTATCAAGCTCTTCCACTTAACTCCATATCTTCTTAGGTAGATAGGTTAAAAGCTTTAAATGTTAGATTTCAACCTTAATGTTGAGTTGCAAACCTTAGAAAGAAGATAGTAAGATGGAAGTAGTATACCAATGAATCACTGAATGTGGCCATTGAATGATATAATTGCATGCTCAATCAATATTTAAATCATATGTTCAGAAAACATCACTGATTAATGCACCTAGTAGAAGGACTATGACTACAAACTCATGAAAGGATGGATATGTATGTCATGAGTGATGTCTACTAGAGGTTTGTAACTCAAATTACGATTGTGTTAGATGTTGTATTAAAATTGGAAGGTGAATGATATAAGAAGGTCAATGTAGAGGAATCCAACATAAATCATCAATGTTAGAAGAATGTAAAGAATTTTAAATGTAATAATAAACCTATTGAGGCTATTGAAGCCCTTGTCTAGGAAAGCATAAGAATAAAAAAGACTTTGGCAGACCTTGCCAATGTTGTTAATAAGGTTTGAGATGTGCTCAATTAAATAATGATATCATGTCTCAAGGATTTGGAAAATAAACTTGTTAAAGTAGCTATGAATATATTTACATCATAAGACATAAGTGGTCAAATCAAACTAAAGGGTAGGAGGCCTTACCATTATCAAATTTCTTATCCTTGTGATCCATTTTTGTAGCAACAACTTCAATAAGGAATGGAACAAAATCATTAGAGTGCTCCCTCTACCTCATAAGAATGTTCATCATGTCATCCTTCTTCGTACCAAGAAACTTACCAATCTATGAACCAAATACCTCATGTAATATCCCACAAATATTAGCCATATCCACCAAAACTATCTCAATAATCACAGGTCCAGCAATGTCCATCATGTCGTTCTATATCATTACAAGAGAAAGTTTTAAATCATCTATTATAGGGACATGTTTAATTATATAATGTAATACACTACCCTCATTTTTAATCATCATACATTATTGGGTAGTATTACAATCATCGTGTTTTCTCAATGGCACAAAATTCATCACATCCTAGATGAAAGCATTTTTGTAAGAGATATAAGAACACAATTGTCTATAAGGATTCATGCTCATTCCCTTTCTTACCATTATCTTTAAAGAAATGGGACTAATAAGGGTATGCTTATAAATAATAAGTCCAACATCTAGGGTGCTACAAAGCATATCAATCATCTCCTTAGCCATTTGGTGATGTCGATAAATAAAGAAGTTGTTAGATGCTATCCTTGAACTTAGTCATGGAGGAAGAGTCCTCCATGTAATAGCTTTGGTGGTATAGTATCATTTTTAAATTTGGTGTATATATATTTTTTGAAATTAACAATATATCATTCTTTAATTTTGTTATTCTTTGAGTTTGATGTGATTTTTTGGGCATGTTTTTAAGCATACAAATCTATTAATTTTGATTTATTATTTATTTAGTGTTATTTTTTGATGTGTATATATTTTTAATATTAATGATTAATCAAGTTTAATTTTTCATGCACTTTCAATTGTGTTTTGTGTATATAGGAAAAATAAATTAATGTGCTTTTTGAATGCTCACTCGATAAGTTAATGATGGATGGGTGAGTTACAGATGTAATGATGATTCAAGAGTACTAAATAGTTTCAAAATGAACTCTTGATTGATGGAATCCCCATACAACTATTGCTATTAAGAATCCTACACTATACTAACCAAAACCATTAGGCAAGTAATGTATGTTGTAGTGATTTGGCTAATGAAAAAGAAGAGATTGCAAAGATTGAGATGTGAGATTATCATGTTTACAATAGATTCTTATATTAACTATGATTGAAATGATCACCATACCTATTCATCCAAGTTTTAAACCAAGTCCATACTTTTGCTAATGACATCACATTGCATTGTCTTAAATTTACAAATACAAGACCACCACAACGACATGAAAAACTCAAGAAGAGAAAATAAAGAAGTAGTTATTAATTAATTAATTACTTAAATATTAAGTTTGAGGAAAGTGAATCATTGGTTAGAGTGATGCCTTCAAGCATGAGTATCTTTAGGCATGGGTAACCTATTTTTCTAGTCACATGATGAGACTAGTCCAAGAGACCTTGAAGATTCCTAGAGGTAGCCTACCTTTAAGAATGGGTAACATGTCTTTCTAGTGGTATCCTAGAAATCATGTAAATTTTTGTGAATTAATTAATTAGTGATTGTGCTTTTCTTATCAAAGGACTACATTTAGGCATAGGTAACATGTTTTTCTAGTCACATGGCAAGGAAACACTTTTTTGAGAACGTGCTAGCATAGAAAATTAAAGCATTAGTAATGACATAAATAAATAAATTAGTAAGACTTGTAGAAAAAGTGCAAAGAATCAACAAGTCTCCTTGATGTTACAATATTTTTCTTTTCCCCTTAGTCCTTCCCCTTTTCCTTAAGGCATAAAGGTCATGAATTAATTTTTGTTTTGGTATGAGAAGAGTCATACTGCTTTTATGATGAGGATCTTTTAATCATAGAAACTAGAGGAATCAATAATGTAATCTGACTACTTTACACAATTATCCATCAAATCATCATAATATTATAAGACATAATCCAAATACCAAAGTTGACATGTTGCATAAAAAGTGACATCTATTAATAAAAGCGTAGAACTGAAAACATAAGATGACCTAAATATAAAGAATAAAACTCATAAGAAAAGAAAAATTCAAAAAAAAAGAAAGAAAAAATGTACAAGAAAATAAAAAGTTAAAAGAATGTTGTAAAATAAAAAGTATAAAAGCAATACTCACAAGATATCATACAAGATTAGTATCCTTCTGATGACTAAGATTGAGGGAGAGAGATGAAATGTAGAAAAAACTTGACCATGGGCAAAGGTGGCATTGGAGTATGTGGCTACATGAAAATCCTTAAATAGTTTCACTTGTTATCTATTAACCAAAAATACCTTGTCTAGAAAATCAAGACAATAGATTTTCATGCCACTTGAATGAAAAGTGGAGTGGATAATATAGAATCCTTCTCATAATGTTTGGAATTTTTTTTATTAAGGCACATGTATGAGATTCCAGTAAAGGAATTTATCTCTTGATTGAAATTCCACTTCTTGTATCGTAGCTTCATGATGTTTTTTTGGCATATCCATTATGCACTTTGTTTATCATGAAGACTACTTTTGTATTTTCATCTAGCATGTTAAGGGTTATAACCCATTCTTTTTATGCTACATTGATGATGAGGTTAAGTGCATACGCTATGTTAAGTGTACGTAACTTTTCTTGGATGGAAAGTTTTAGTATCTTACTGTACACTAACTAATAATGGGAGCAGCCTATATGGAGTTTTCATGTGAAGAAATAGGCTCATAAAACATCATTGAGTTTTATGCTCCAATATCTCCTATATCTACTAATGATTCTACTAAGGATTTGTATGATTTCCCTATTCATTACCTTAGCTTGATTTTTGGCTTGAAGTTGTTAAGGTATTGTTAATTTTTGTTCAATCCCAAAGTGTCTCATCAACTTTTTAAAGATAACATCAATAAAATGAGTTCTGTTATAAAAAATAAATATTCTAGGTATACCAAACTTGTTTATGAGTTGTTGAAAAATCCTAACTACAATTGTTGATGTGCTATCAATTATGACTATGATCTCTATCTATTTGGTATAATATTTCACTATAAAAATGATGTAGGATTTTCCATTAGAAATACATGTGATGGTGATGAGCGGTGGTGTAATCCAACACCCAATCATACAAGTCATAGTTGTTCAAACGTGACTAGATCATAATTTGTGGATGAGGCAATGTGAATATGCTACTAATTGGTTTAAGTTCAAGACTGTTGTCTTCCCACGTGGAGCTAGGGAAATCTATGTGTATGGTTTAGCTCATCATGAGGTATATGATAACTAATGTTGTTGGGCCATTATTGCTCCTAGTGAACATGATGAATTGGAAATAATTTCTAAGTCTAAGTACAAAAGTAAGCAAATCTATTCTATCCTAAGGTGATGGATATTTGATCTTGGCCTACTATACACATCTTGGACTCATGCAGTCATCACTGGGGTTACCAAGTGTACCACTACTGGGCGTACAAAGTGATAACACTACTGGGTTATCAGATAACTACACTTAGTGCTTAAAACCAGTTGTATCCATACTACTTAGTTTTAACATGTAAAAGAAAGTGCTTGTAAGTAATCTAAGGAGATTCTACAATGATGATAAGTAATCTTGATCTTTATTGCCGATCATGAACTATGTCCAAATCCAATTCACTTGAATAAAAACATCGTATAATCACTCAACATCACATTGTAGGCATATATTTCTAAGTGCTAAAGACTAAATTCACAAAAACAAATTGAAAGAGGTTCACTATTGTGGAATGAGATCTATTTTGAACTTGTGTGTCTAAGTGTTAAATTTATAGGTTGGCATGCATCCCATGATATATCATATGTAATGATGTAGCTTATGCTATGATATCAGATCTATGATATCATAGCAAAAAAAAAAAATGGACTTTATCAGACCCCAACAATTGACTAGAAACTCATCCTCAATTTAAGACAAAATGAGGATAGAGTCCCTTACAAAATTTGGGAGGTAGATTTACATAACCGACTTGACTATATACATGATGTTACATGTTGTAGTGGTGTTTTACAAAAATGGACACAAGACATGACAAGAAAAACTTTTGACAAAAAAAAAATTAACAAAGCTTGATGTAGCCTATGTAGTACTTGGTGGTGGTGACTCCTCCATCAATTGCTTCCCATTGTCATTAGGCTTTTGAAACTTGTATCTATTGAGGAGCACCTGAAGCTTCTCTACTTTCGTTCTAGGATCATACACCATCCATGCTTATTGTGCAATGTGTAATGGAGCTAGTACACCCCATGGACATGGTAATTATGAAAACATATGATTAGCTTTAACATACAATGGTGTGAACTACCTTCTCTCTTCCTTGAATGCCCTAGCCATCTTATGTAACTCTTGATAATCAGATATTCTTTTGGCTAGGTTTGCTGCAATGCCCTTCTATGGTTGCTAGTTAGCCTTGACTACTTCTAATTTAGATTTTTCCACCTGAAGCTTCTATAGAGCATCTTTTTTATTTGCAAAGTCCTTTGTGTATAATGCATATGTGGCTACTACTTGCTATTCAAGCTCATTTCTAGGCCTACCTGCTGTCAACATGGCCAAGTTAGCATAATGAAGGTTAGTTTACCTCATGTATTCTTTCAAATCTGCTATATGCTAGTCTTTGTTTTTGATCTCCTCTTTGTGGAAATGAACATAACTATCCAAGGTGGATTGCTAGTTTGGATTTTGTGTTGATATGGAATTGAGCTAGGCTTTTTCCATTTGGATCTTTGATCATGGAAGTGTTCCTTGAGCCTTTTGTGCTTCTTAGCTTCATTCTAGTGAATTTTTGTCTAATTGCATGTACCTCCTCCATTGAGAGGGTTTTATTTTTTCTTGCTATGTGGCTAATATCTTGGTTAACTCTCATCAGTTGTTCTCTCAATTGATGGATGCTCTCCTCAAGAATGTTCTTTTTCTTCTCTACATTAGTCAACTTGGTGTTGTCTATAGTGAGTTGTTTATTTTCCTCCTATGTTGTGGTGAGTGCCTTAGCATGTGCATATGTTTGTGCTTCTTCTACTAAGGCATTTTACCCTACTTTCTCCTTCTCATTCTTCATTTTTTTATTCTATTCCATTAGGCAATTAATCTGTTCAATTCTAAATTGCTATAGTTGGTTAGGTGTAACATATTAAGTAAGATCTCTATGTTCAGCCCTCAGGCTTGTGAGTTCTTCTTATAGTCTAAGAATTTCATCCTATGCATGCTCTACCCTAGTTTTTGCCATAATCAACTTATCCTTGGTTGCTATTAACTTTGATTGCACTGTAGCGACATTAGTTGGGATGTCAAAAAGAGTTATCATAACTTGCCCAATCTATAGCAATCAATCTAGCACATCTTCATGATTAGCAAGAATCATTGAGGTAAAAACTAGCATTTGAACATCCCTCGTTGTAGTTAGATTTTTTGTGGCATAATAGGTACATTGAATGATTCTTTGATGTGATTCGTGATCACTTTTACTACTCCTGCTACATCTTGGTGTTGCATAACCACAATTGTGGCTCCTCTTTTGGTTTTAAGCACCACTTGGAATGATGTAGCATTTCGAAAAATCTGTTGTGATCATTAGGCCTCTCCTCCTAATTATAATGATATTTGTCCACTTTTAGGATCTATGGAAATTGTGCGTTGAATGGCACTATCAATAACTATGTAGAGGTTGGCCTCCTCATGCATTCCCCAACTGATAGTCTTTGTAATTTGTTGCAAATGACTCATTGACAACCTGTAATACTACAATAGTTGTGGTGGAACTTGTTGCTATTGTTGTTCTTGCTATTGGTGTTATTCTTGTTATTGTTGTTGATATTTCTCTTGATGTTGACCATTAGTCCCACTTGCTATTGTTGTACAGTAGTTTTTGTGGTTTCCCTAGTGTTTATTTTTTTTTCACATGATCTTTCTTTGGTGGTGCTAGCTTGAGCATTTTAGTATTTGAAGCATTCTGAGCCTTCTTGAGGATGTCATTGGTGTACCCCAAGATTCTAGCACATTTGAATAGCTTCTTGATGAGGCAAGGAAATGGAAGTGTTAGCTTCCTTACCTTCTTTTCTGCAAATTGCCTTTGGATCTCCATGAAGTAGAGTTGTGCAAGGTTTTCATTATACTTCCCCATTGGGATCACACTTCCTTTGGTCACATAAATTGATAGTCTATTTAATCTTTTTGTGTGAAATAGATGGTATGTGCCAATTTAAAAATAAATTCTCTCTTTAGGAGTTAACTCATTATACTTTTTATCTTCTTTTCCATATGCCCTTTGCAACCATAGTTTTTTTGGTGTTTGTATTTGATTTGGTAGACAGATGTGCAACTTTTGTCCCTTCATTGGGCACCTATAGGGCTTTAGCTATTGCCTTAACTAAATAAGATATGGAGACTCCCTCGATGTTGACTATTGCATCTTCTTCTTTGTTGTTCTAAAATTGATAGGTATCCCCTAAATACCATTTACCACTATTTGAAAGTATGAGACATAATAGTGACACTTGAAGTTATGTCTTCACTACTTTTGGAGAAAATTCTATAAATGGACCAAAGTTTAGCTCCATGATCACTATGATTAGGAGCATCTTCTCTTAGATGATCTAAAGGTATTCTTGTAACAGCGTGAGGTGCTATCCTTGTGCTTGTGGTTCTTTTGTCGCTTGTTGTGTCAAATGTCCTATGGTAGAAGTTTCTTGATGGATGTTAAAATATTGAGCCTCTTTCTTTGAATGTTTTAATTGTGGGTCTTATTCTCCTATTTGGCCTCTTCCATGGCCTTTAGGTGTTTTTCTTGTAGGTTGTGAGGGTCTTCTTGTTGCTCCTATCTTTGGAATCATCAACAATCATCAAGGATTTAGGAATTATGAAAATTTTACTCCAATTTTTGATAGCTCCTTTCCTTTCTAATACCTTTAGTTAGATCAATTTCTTAGCTTATTATGATTGTAGAGTGAGGAAAATTTCAAAAATAAAAAATAAAAATAAAATAAAAAATCCCATAGATGTTAATTTCCTTATAACCCTTCATAATTGTCCATTTTGTTCTTGTTTATGGCTCATAATAGTTGGTATAGTTCATTAAGAGGACTATTGAAGTGTTTGTAGTGTTAATGTGATTGATTTTTGCTAAAAAAAATTGAATTTTTCCTTCATGCTTACCCTTATAATACCCTCTAGATATTAGAAAATTCTAACTCAAATTGTAGTAATAAGCATCCCCCCACAACTAAGTTAAGAGCTCTATGATCAACAATGTTTAAGAATTGTGAAAATTGGAGCTATAAGTGTGTAGTTATGAGTGTTGAAAGTTGGAAGGTTAGAGCTTAGAATTTAGAAGAAAAATAGCAAAAGCTCTCTCCTCTTTAAAAGCTATAAAAATGAAAAATTTGCTAAGTCCCCTGTGTATTTATAGTTTTTATGCACTATGATATTGAAGATTTGATATCATAGCGGCTCTGATATGGAAGGTGAAATTTTTAAATTTTTCATTGATTTTTCATGAATAAAAAAGAGTCATTTTAAATTTTTGGAAGATATATGACATGTTTAGAATGTCTTGGGTTAGGAGTGATGCATATTTTTTGAGAATTTGGAATAGAAAGTGCATAAAGAAGGAATATTAGATAATGAAAGTTCAATAAGTGTTGATAAGATGGATAAGAAGGGTAACAAATTTGTGTTGTATGAATAGATATATTGAATGATAAGGGAAGTTTTCATTGATATTTATTGTTGTTGGAAGGCTTAAGATGATGTCGAATTGCTTGCTAGGTATAAGGTACAACAGTTGTACAAGTGGGTCTTGCCCAAAGCAAGCTCTAGCCCATAATGCCCTTGTATAACCACATCTAAAAGTGTCCTTAGGCACTTAAGGAGTTGAATGTAATGCATACTTGTTTAGCAAAACACATGTGTTAGTATCACCTTGTTGGGAAAATTACACTATGTTATACAAAACCACAAGTTATGATTATTCATATAGTGAGATTAGATGGACTTGGAAGGGATTGTAGAAATTAATATGTGCAGTGTTTTACCATAGGAATAATGAATTCTTGTGTTTTATTAGTCATTAAAATAATCATTAGCCTTTCTATCCAAGATTTAAACCAAGTCTAGACCACATTCTAGTGACATCATAGTGTTTAATCACTTAGAATTACAATTGTAAGACTACCATTGTTGCAAGGAGTATCATCACTTAGTGTATTGTCCAAGGGAGGAGTTTATTCATTGCACTTATTATTTTTTAGATTCCTAAGAAGGCATGTATCTTCAGGCATGGATAAAATGCCTTTCTAGTGAAACCCCCAAAAGTTTATTCTTATGTGTTTATTTTATTTTTAATTGTGTTAACCTTACTAGAGTACTACCTTTAGGCATGGGTAACATGTCTTTCTAGTGACACAGTAAGGTATCACTTATTGTACTCTTACTCCCATTTTTTTTAGACCTACAAGGATATAATACAACCTAAGCAACATAATAGAACTCATAGCAGTAATCCAAGAGAATCCACAAATGCCTAGATGTCACACCCTTGACATTCCCTCTTGGTTCTTCACTTTTTGGTCTAGGCATAATGATAATAATTTTATTCTTAGTTTTATGATGGAAAGAATATCATTATAGCCATGGTAAAAACCTCTTATTAGTGGAATGAATAGATGAATGTTGTGGTCTCACTATACAAATAATTAGTCCCATATGACTTGATAGCATAGAGAAATATTCACCTTATTGAACTACATCATGCCTTATTTTTAATATTTTTTATTAAAAATCAAAATTATTTACAAAGGTCATGAAAAAAAAGTGTCAAAAAGATAGTAAGAATTGGAAAAAGATGTAAAAAATTGAAAAATATTAAAGAACATTGAAAATTTAAGAAATGAAAAAGTATAAAAGAATGAGAAAATATCAAAGAACGTGCAAAAATGAAAAGAAAATGAAAAATTCAATAAAGTACCTATGGTTCTAGATTAACACCCCCACAACTATTATTAAGATTTGTCAAATGGAAGATATAGTAGGTAGAAGACTATTGGGTAGATTGGGTAGACTCCTTGTTATATTCATGTTAGAATTTAACTTCTTGAATGTTAGTAAGAATGAGATTATGTAGACAAGATGGGTGGTAGATATGTAAGACACTAGATGGATAAGTAACTTCAACGATGTGTGGTCCCTTCAAAAGTGTCTAGAATTTGGATTTTTGGGGTAGATGATTAGGATTATAGTAAAGGACCTTATCACCTAGTTATATAGTTACTTGCCTTATCCATGTATCATGCCTAAGTTTGGAGGAATGTTTGTGAACTTCATTACTCATAAGTGCTACAAGCTTATTTTCATCTAAAAGATTCAGATTCATGAGACATTCTTTTTGTGCTAAGCTCAAATCAAGGTCAAGTACACTAGCAATAGATAGAGTGTGGAGCTCTGCCTAAATTGGGAGCTTTGACAGCTTTCTGTAAACTAACTCATATGGTGAGTATCCTATAGGTAATTTCCAAGATTTCCTATAGGCCCATAGAGTATTATTCAATTTAGTTTTTCAGTCCTTTCTAAACCTACTAATCATCCTAGTGAGTATCCTAGTAATTTCTTGATTAGTAACTTCAACTTGACTATTTGGTTGGGGATGATACAGTGTTGTTAGCTTATGGTTTACCCCAAGTTGTGGCATGAGCTTTTTAAATGTAGCACTAGTGAAGTGACTCTCATTGTTTGATATGAGCATCCTTGGTCCTCCAAATCTATTCACCATATGCTATTGGAAGAATTTGGTAGCTGTCTTTGCTATATAACCTTTTACTATTGCCACATTTTCCCACTTCGTATAGTAATGCAAAATTACAATTATGTATTCTTTTCCATTTGACATTGGTTGTATGGACCCCATAAAACCAATTTTCCATATGTTAAAAGGTTTAAGTGGTTGTATCCATTATTGTGGCCCTTCATATCTGGTTGTAATTCCTCCATCTCTTTGGCATCACTCATATGATTATGCAAAATATGGACATCCTTGAACAAGGTAGGGCAAAAGTAACCTACTATCATCAACTTGAGTGCCATTTTATTCCCTATGTAGTGCTCACCACATAGGCCTTCATGGGTATCCTGTAAAACTCTCTGTTGGTCACATTCTTTCACATATCATTTGACTATTCCATTTGCACAAATCTTGTACAAATTGCTACTGATTTTCATATATCATTTTTTTTCTATGAAGCTCCAATTTGTAGGAAGCTATTGTATTTATAGATAAGTTAGATATTCTATAGTCCATGGCTTCCCTATTAAACTTTTAGCTTGTATTGTTTTGGTAAATAAATCTTCATCGAGATATTAGTTTGATAAGTTTTTGTTTGATCTTCAAAATTCCATTTCAAACTTCATAGATGATTGGCTACCACATTTTATATTCCTTTTTTTGTCAATCATTGTGATGTCAAATTTTTGTAGGATAACATTTTATCTTATCACTCTAGGACTGATCGCTGGCTTGTTCATGAGAAATTTGATGGAACTATGATTGATGTGGACATATATATGATACCCAAGCACATAATGTCCAAACTTCTCAAGTGCATACATCATTTCCATTAACTCCTTTTATATTTTTGTGTAGTTCAATTGTGCCCCAGTATGCTTTTGTTGGTACAGTGTATATAATAAGATCTCTTCTTGTCATATAATTATGTGAGTACTGTACCAAGTGCATAGTTTGAAGCATTGGTCATGATGTAAAAAGGCCTAGACCAATCTAGAGCTTGAAGGATTGGTATTTTAACTAGTTTCTACTTTAGATCTTCAAATGCCTTTTCGCATGGCTTTGTCCATTCAAAGGATGCATCCTTCTTAGTGAGTTGCATGAGCTATTTTGCTATCTTTGAAAAGTTTTCTATAAATCTTCTATAATATCCTATGTGATCCAAGAATGATCTCACTTCTTTTATTGTTTGTGGCCTTTGAGTGATATTTTGTATGACTCTAATCTTTTCAAGATCTACCTCTATACCTTTCTAGAAGACTTTATGTTCCAACACTATATCATCTTGGACCATAAGATGGCTCTTTTGCTAGTTAAGCTTTAGATTTTTTTCCACACATCTTTTTAGTACCCACTCCAACCAGTCTAGTGCTTGTTGGAAATCTAGCTTGTATGTCAAAAAATCATCCATAAACATCTCAACTCCATTTCCAATCTACTTCTGGAAGATGCTTAGTACTAGTCTTTAGAAGGTGGCTAGTATATTGCAATGACTAAAGGGCATCTACTTGTAGGCAAACATTGTTCATGGACTGGTGAACATTGTTTTCTCTTGTTCTTTAGGTACAATACGGATTTGATTGTATCTGCTGTATCCATCCATAAAATTGTAATACTCATGTCCTATAATGGTGTCCAAGACTTGATCAACAAGCGACAAAGGAAAGTGATCCTTGAATGTAGTAGTGTTCAACATTAAGAAGTTAATGTAGACTCGCCACTTTTCCCCCTTCTTTAAAACAATTTATAAAGGGTTAACCCATTTACTATCCACAATAGGATAGATGAATCCTACCTTTATCAATTTCTACAACTCTTGCTTGACTACTTTTAGTTCAAGATTGAGCCTTCATTAGGGTTTGCATCATGGTTCAACTGTTGGATCAATATATATCTAATGTTGACAAATTCTCAGATTAATTCCTGTGATCTCATTGTAAGACCATACAAAGGCTATGGCCCATTTTTTAATCACCTCTAGCAACTTCATCTTCTATTCTTCTTTCAAATTAACATTGATTATTATAGGCTTCTTATTTTTTAAGAACATGTAGTCCAATGTGGCAGGAAGGGCTTTTAGTTCCAATGGTTTTGGTTCCATAGTATTTGGGATCTCTAATCATCCCCAATCTATCTCTTCTTCTTGACTTGTTCATGGGTAGGAGTACCTTTCTCTTTCTAACTTATCGATCTCTTCAACATAGGCACTAACAATTTGTTCTACTGGTTCCATGTATTTATTGGATTTAATCTCTTCATTTGTGATCAACCACTGGGTACCTTCCTATTGTGTGGTTGTTGCATATAGACATTTTTGCATACATATTTCTTCTACACATTTATATTGCATGCTTTGGTATCCTCTTGTCTAATAGCCCATATTCTCTGCATACAATTGCATCCATTATCATTGTATGTGATGCATGAAACTCTCCATCGTTGTATAATACTAGCTTCTTTTTCCTTGTAAATCTCTAGGGATAAGTCATGAATCCCAAGCTTAACATCAAGAGTGCTAAGTCAAGCTCTTTCCATGATAATTGGAAATTCACCCTTATTTTTTTCCACATGAATGACTAGAAAATATACAGGGTAAGACCAACCATTGATGGTTGTAATCACATCATCCACTTATCCTAGTGAAACTGTGATTGATTGGTTTGCAAGCTTTAACTAGATGTTACTCTTCTTTAGCAGTGGTAGATTCTAGGCCTGATACATGTCTTGTGAGATCAAGTTCACTTTCGACCTAAAATCAAGTAGAGCTTTTCATGGTTTCTATCTTGCTATTTAAAGGTAAATTAAGGGACTTCTTGGACTAGTTCGGTTTTACAGAAGGGCTTATGCCTTTATCCATTGAGTGATTTTTTGGGTAAGCATGACAGTCGTGACACTTGGATTTGATGAAGAAAAAAGTTATGTTGAGAAGGATTTGAGAAAAATCTTGGCATGTCATTCATATCAAGTCATTTAATATGGTTATCTCTCACATGCTTGGTTAGAATGTAAACACTATTTTGGATGTTAATCATGCTATGGCTTGTCATTAGGGGTTCATCATAGTGATTGGGTTCATGTGCTCTTTTGTAGTAGTGCCCCCTTTTGTGTTCATGCCTTTCACAATGGTCCCTTTGATCCTTGCATATTCTTCATTCATAACATTCATCTTCCTCATCTAAATACCTTGGGCAATTGTCATGATGATCATGAGTCCTTCTCTCCTCCCTATCATGATCTTGGTGCCTTAACTTACTACTATCAAAGTCCATTGATGATCCTAAGGATGAGGATGAGACAGAGGAGAATGATGCCAACTTGTCCTTCTTACGTGACTCTGGTATTCTCCTTTGTAGGATTTAATAGAAACTCTTGGCCTTGAGTCTTGCTTATACTTTGAGTCATTTAACTCGTTGTTAGGTGTCTTTGCTAGGGTAGAATGCAATTGAACTTTGATAGTTTCCTCCAATTAGATGATAGGTATTTGTAAATGGAATTCATGATTTTGATGAGTTTGCTTAATGATGAATGCATCATCATCAAACTCTTCTAAGATAATAGGAGAGTTGACTTTCTTTTCCTTATTTTGGATATGTTTGATTTCCATGGTAGAATCTCTCTTTACTTGCTCCTTAGTGGGTTGATAGGGTTGTGTCATGTGTTTGGTCACATGATACTTGTTAAGTGCCTTGCTTGGATTCATGCCCCTTAGAGATATTTGAAGCATGATGGGTGCTAAGCATTCTAGAGGTAGCACTATGTTACTTTGAATATCTCTTCATCTTAGTTACCCATCTTGGTAAAAGATGAAAGTAAAATTAGGATAATAAGAATTGTGATGAGCATATGAGATCCTTGCTTACATTGGAATACTTCATTCTTCTACATCACTAATTCTATCATTGACTCTTTTTGTCTCTGTGGTAGGTGATGATGTATCCTTGTTTGAAGCCATGTTGTGGTTTGATACATTTGTTTAAGTGTTCTTAATTGTTTAGGTTATGAATTTTAACTTTGAATTTTGATACAAAAAAATTTGTAAAATCAATTACTCAACATAAATTGACTTGTCCTTGGCAACAACACCAATGATGAGTGGTGGAGTAATCCAACATTCAACCATATAAGTCACAGGCATTCATGCATGACCAAATCCTAATCCATGGATGTAGCAATGTGAATATGCTAGTAATGGATTTAAGTTCATGACCGTTGTATTTCCATGTGGGGCTAGTGAAATCTATGTGCATGGCTTAGCTTATCATGAGGTATATGATAACTGATGTTGTTGGGTTATTATTGCTCCTAGTGAACATGATGAATTGGAAATAGTTTCTAAGTCTAAGTTGAAACACCACAAAATTCTGAGCTTAGTACTTCTCCAACAAGAATCGAGCTAAGTCTTGATGTTCCCCAACATGACTAAAGCTTGAGGGCCCCACAGAAAAATTCAAGTAGAGTCAGACTCAACAGTTCCTTGGGACCCGCAGACAACCACAGCGACATCTGCTATCAAAAAATGGCAACTTCGGAGCTCAAGATACTTAGTCTTCACTAAGTATGCATTCTCAGTGTATACGCCCAAGTATGCATTCACAGCGTATACGCCCAGCGTATACACCTCACATGTGCACTCAGCATGTATGATTGGTGTATACGCCCAGTATGCAACCCCTGAAGACAGCATGGGAATAGCACTGCAGAGCAAGAATTTGTATAAAGCATCAACTCACATGAATAGAGCAATCATCAGATGTTGACATCATGCATTTTGGAGTTCATACGCTGAGCATGTACACCCTACACACCTAGCGTATACGCCCAACATGTACAAAGTGTACAACCAGTGTCAGATCAAGGTCAACTGAGCTGAGCATCTACAAGAAGCATCTTCATGGCATCTGAATTTCAAACTAAAGGCCAAAGGACTTCTTTTGCTTTGATCAAGTCTGTACACCAAGGTCATACATCCAACGTGTATATGCTAGCATACAACTGTATATGCTGGCGTGCAGCATGTTGTATACTTGTAAAATTTCATTCTTTCACACCTAGTCAACGTGCCACATGTCACCCAACCCGAGAGTCTAGCACTCCATAGCCAATCATCCCCTCTCAAAACCCGAGTCCCACGTCTAAACTTGTATAAAAATCCCAATTTTTCACTAGATCGGGGTTGGCAATTTTTGAGCAAAACCAGAGAAAAACAAAGAAATAGAGACACTAAGAGAGGAGAGCAAAAACCCTGTATGTTGGACCTCGACCCTGCACGCTGAGCATCTAGCCTTTACACTGTGCCTGCAGTTGAACCCAGCACACAATCATCCCTACATCCACCGGGGCTATTCATCTGCCTTATGTCAGAGTCACAACTACGTTAGACCGGTGCATTGTAACTTTCATTTCATAATAATATTGCTACATTTCTTTGCTAAAATCTGTTACAGTTTTTCATTCATTGTCGTATGTTTATTGCTTATGCACTTGTACGTTTACGCTCCATTTTATATTCGTTACGCCATTTACGTATAACCCAGCGTACAGTATATCGGTGTACGTTCAAGGAAATCCTTGCCTAATTCATGTGCGAACCACTCAAGGTACTCTGCCTTCATTAATTCCAGCTTGCCCTCAAGCCAAGGTAGGGTCTTCTGTGCGTGTCCAGAGATCTCCAAGTTTCTATTTCATTCCAGCCGGAGACCAACGATTTCCGACAGTACAGAAAATGGTGCTAGAAGGAGGGCCTGAAACTACTTAAAACTTACTGTGCTCTCATACCCAGATGTTCTCAGACTCACACCGTGTTGACACCAAACCTAGTTCTGAAATCCCTAGATCAGCATCTTGTTCTACAAAATTCCTAGCGTCTACGCTGCTAAGTTTACACTGTATGCTCTACGTTGTAGACTCTATCTACACTGCTGAGTATATGTTGTACGCTCTACACTGTAGACTTTGTCTACGCTGCTGAGTTTACGCTGTATCCTCTACGCTGTAGACTCTGTCTGCGCTGCTGAGTATACGTTGTACGCTCCACGCTGTAGACTCTGTCTACGCTGCTGAGTATATGCTATATGCTGCTCTGCCTACATGTTTTAATGTATACCTATACGCTGTCACTATACATTGGTCATTGAAGCCTATACGCTGAGTTCCAGCCTATATGCTGTACCCAGCGAACGTAGGTTTACGCCGTACTAAGTATACCAGTTTCATATCCCTTCACTATGTCGTATTCTCAACTGTTCATCATGAACACTATGAACCCTAATGCTACAACCAAGCTGGTCATAGACATTGTAGGCACCATGGCCGTTCAACAACCCGTAGTACAACCCACTGTGGGGCCTTGCCAGTCTCTCAGATTGCAAGGGAGGAACCCATCATTTAACATTATAACTCAGGAGCAATATAATTTCATATGTGTGAAAATGCAAGTTGTCCTAGCCGTGGATCAAACCGAAATGGAGGTTAAGATACAATACGAACTCTTCCATAGGGGAGGACATGAGTTCATTCCTTTCCTGTATGATATCATCCTACTCCCAGAGCATTACTCTGAGCTCATCTCACAACTCCTCCTACAAAGGAGTTAGCCTTTAGATCAGCCTGTGGTAAATCCTTAATTGGAAGAGGAAGATGACTTCGTAGCCCAATCCGAGCATGAAGATTCATACCATACTCTTAGTCCGCAAACCTATGCAAACCCTTTGTTTCATCTAACCACAAGGGAAATTATGTCCCTTCAACCATTTAAATTCACCCAAGCACAAATACCTCAACAAGAATCATCCACACTTGTTCATATTCCTCCTGCAATCGATTCGCAACTCAACACACTTCCCCTTACTATTCCACCTATTGCAATAGTAGCCCCATTCTCGCAAATACAACCTCCTCAAAATAATGTAGGAGCAACCTTCCCTCCCCAAGTGATCGGGATGTCACATGTGATACCAGCATCTATGTCCGCTCATTATATCCCTCGGATCCAAACCCAAGGAGCCCCTTTCACCGCTATAACTCAACTAGTTTAGAGTGCCCCTATGCAAAGCGTGACTGGTCAATGGGCAGCAATTGGTGCTCAACCGCATCAATTCCCTCACTATAACATATTGCCTCACATAATTCTACCAGCTAACATCCCTTAAGGACAACCACAACAACAACAACCCCTTGCCTACAATGTGCCACCCCTGGTACCACCCACCACAAATATTCCGCAAATGTAGCCTCCACCTACACAACTTTCTTCCTTCTAGCCCACTATCCAACAATCTAACCTGTATACTGTACAACATCCTTAACCTACTATCTCGCCTAGTGCCCAAGACTGGGCTAACGCTAGAAAGCTAATGCAAGAGCTAACCGATGAGGTCAAACACCTCAAGACAACTGCCGATGGAGAGCTCAAGGTAGTGGATTTCTATCACGATGACCCCATCAGCTCTTCGGTTCCGTCTCTAACGTTACCCAAGGGTGTATCTTTACCCACGCTGACTAAATACAACAGGGAGACAGACCCCAACGCCCACCTCATAACATTTATACTAGAATGCACGCTACTTCAGGCATGGCCACATGCCATTCTACGAGTGTTCCCCATGTCCCTCGTTGGGAAAGCACTTGATTGGTATTGGGCCTTACCATGAAACTCAATATCTTCTCTAGAAGATTTGTTACACCAATTCGTCACCAGGTTCAAGTATAACTTGAAGCCTGAAGCGACACTTGATAGTCTCATACAGTTCAAGCAAGCACCCCTTGAACCTGTCCAAAAATTCATCCAACAGTGGAGTGCTGCTCTCAATGAACTCCACGAGTTGATCCCAGAGACGTATCTCCTCACCATCCTAAAAGGGGCTGTCAATGATTTTTTGAAATCCAAACTATATTATCTCAATGCATGCACTCTGAGTCAAGCGTTTGTATAGATCAAGAACATAGAGGAGGCAGCACAAAACAGCCATGATCCTGCATATTCAGCCTTTAAGAATCAACATAGTAAGAAAGATAAAGAAAAGGCTAAAACAAATATAGTGGCAGTAGCGGAAACACAACAAGCGAATGTGGGACAACAAAGCAAACTTCCCATTTCCCCTACTAATTACGCTAAACCTGCTCTTGCAACGACACCCGAAGCATCTGCATCAGAAAGCCCAACACCGAGTCGTACGAGAAACTTCGAGAGGAAGGACCCCTCTCAATATACGCCATTGCCCATGAAGCCATCACAACTATTCGACCAACTCTTGAAAGTTGGATTGATGAAACATAAATAGTTGTCCCCCGCAGCGATCCAAAGGCATGATTGGTTTTGTCAATTGGTTCAAAACCCAAGCTTGGAAACCCCAGACGAGCCCCCAGTACCAAAAGGCTTTAGAATGGACCATTTTTGCGATTATCATCAATGTAATGGGCATGGCACCGATTATTGTTTCACCCTAAAATAGGATATCCAACGAATGATCGACGGAGGTCAAATCACTTTCGATGAAGCCAATCCGGTGCAACCACAAAACCAGGCCATGGGTGTATATAAAGATCCTCTAAATGCTAAAGAAGCGCCTTATGTAATTAACACCATTTACTTCGATAATGAGCCAAAAATACCTAGTATTAACACCGTACATTCCGATCATGAGCAAGTACCAAAGAAACCATTTGTAGTGCATATTCCTCCCACTATACAAACATCTGTGCCTCAACCATCATACTCCCCACAGAAACCTTATGTCGTCCGAATACCCCCGCCATAGCAACTTCTATCACACCAACACATGAAAAATCATACGTAGTGCACATACCTCCCGCCACTACTACCACAAACACTCAAACATCTCCTATTCAGCCTACTTCTTACGTAGTCCGAGTGTCACCTGCGGTCACAATAGTGGAGGTACAACCTCCAGCTAGGTCAACTCCATATGTCGTTAGGACACCTGAACGTCCTGGTGACCACCAGTCCTCCACTTCGCAAACACAGAATAAACCGATCCCCTTTGTCATCAAAATGCCTAGCCAGCCTAACACTCAACCACATGCAACCGTCCAACCGCAACCCTGCCCTTCTCCATACGTTGTACAAGTTCCAAAGCAACCTGAGGTTCCGAAACTAACTATACCCCCATGCCACACACAAGAACGCCTAGCAGACAAGCTTACACACGAACGCTTGGAGAAGGAGCGTCAACGGCTAGCCATAGGACCTCCTAAACCTAGCCTTCTAAATGCAATACCCATGACACCACATAATGATAAACCAAACACAGGCTATGAGGGTGAATCATTCGGAAAACTTGATACGCCCAAATCAATGATTCTGAGTAAAAATGACAAACCAATTATGCATGAAATAAAACTGTTGGGCTTGATGGACCAAATCACTGCCGACAAACATACGCCCAAAAGTAGAGATCTAGCAACAGCTCTAACACAGGTCATGTAGGTGCTTAAACAAAAAAACACTTCACTAAGCTTATACAACCTAGTGTTAATATCTCAAACCCATCGCGAAGCTCTAGTGCGCATGTTGACATCCATCCCAGTAAGCAAAGACTTGCCTCCAAATGAACCTTCAATTCATGCGGTAATGTACTCACCTCAAGGGTCAACTCCTAAGCCATTAAGTTTCCACAATGACAACTTCAAAGTGGATGAGAAAACGGGAGAGGTAACAGCCGCGCCTATGTTCATAACAATACGAATAAATCAATTCAAGATACATAGGGTCCATGTAGATGATGGAGCCGCTACAAATGTAGTACCTTATCCCATCATCAAACAATTGGGGCTTATGGAGCTAATTAGACCAATTGCCACCACGGGTTTGAAATTGTTCAGCATATTGCGCGTGATAGTCAAAGGCACTGTGACTTTAGACTTTATTGCAGGGGATCAATTCCCCACATCTGCTGACTTTGTGGTAATCGACGAAATGCCAGGGTTCAACCTAATATTGGGAAGATCCTGGTTAGCCCAACTGAAAGCAGTCTCCTCCCCCATACACCAAGAAATTCACCTACCTTATGAAGGTGGCGAAATCGTTATACATAGGAAGGCTGCTACACCTACCATCTCATCGTATACAGATACAAACCAAGGCTCGGAGGTTAAGCTCGAAGAGCCTAAACAAGATGATGCAGATGAAAAACAAAGATGTACACAACAAGTAGGCAATAATCTCTTAGACTCAAAGTAAAATCTCCCCAAAATAGAAATACCCGAGCTTGAAATCGTACATACACAGCCTCACTTAGAAACTACAACTGACACAGAAACAACAATACATGAAAAAGTGCTGGAAAGCACCAACGTGGGAACTATTCCATTAGACATCCCTTGGGCTGAATTACCATTCAACATGATTAGCGAAGGAGATGCTGAATATAGAATCATACCCATTAACGCTACTCCTAACGTTAAATGAGAAAAATCAAAAAAACTACTAAACCAATAAACGACATTTAAGTCTGGAACGATGTTAAACTATCATGTCCGCAATAACATAAAACTAGCCATGATCAGAAATGGTCGGTCTACCAAGAAATCAACCCTTGTCACTTGAAAATTCCCTTGCTTACGCATGGCCCGAAATGGCCTTAAACTAGTGCGTGTGGCCTGAAATGGCCTTAAACTAGTGCGTGTGGCTCGAAATGGCCTTAAACTAGTGCATGGGGCCCGAAATGGCCTTAAAATAGATAATCTACCTACACTTTATTTTTCTCCCAAATTCCAGTTCATTTTTCAAATTTACGCTTGCATTGTCGTGTTGTCAATAACAATCTTTGCAATTATCCTTCACTTATAATTACATCCCTACTTATAATTACATTCGTGCAATACACTTAAACTAAAAAAAAAAAAACAAAACATTTTACATTGCTGTGTCGTGTTTACATTTAAACTCAAAATCCACAACAAAAAAAATATATGTAGAAATATATATATACATGTAGTGATATATAGCTAAACAAGTACAAGAGTTAACTGATTCTATTCATCCATTCAATACAAATCAAAACATTCAAGTTATGACTCATGTAAAAATGTGAGCTAGAATAATTTCAAAGCAAAAACTAAACATCCGGGATGGGAGGGTCATCCCCTTTAGACCCGCCGGCATCATGAGTCCCTACTCCACTGGGACCAGCTTCTTGAACATTGTTGTCGCCTCGACCCTATAAAATACAAAAGAGACAATCAACACAAGAACAAAAGAGAAAACTCCCAAACATTACTCAATGAATGAATTTCATGGCAACAAAATGCTTACCGTAGGGGACCCCCCTAAACCGAATTCCAGTCGATGAAGAATTTCCTCCTCTGAGCCGCTAGCCCAGTTAGTCCCATCAAGGCCTAGATTGGCATTTGCCAAGGCCTTCCCCTTGTCAACAGCCGACCATGTAGGACGTTTCAAGGGGAATTCACCCACAGAGACCTCCCTAGAAGTGGTCATAATTACCCTCGTAGGCGAGTCCATCTCAACAGTTGTATTCTTAGCAAAGGTATCAAACGTAGAGCGTAGACCCAGAACCTCTACAAACATTTCAAGCTGACGCTTTTCTATGGATACTTCCTTCAATGATTTCTTGTAATGATGCTTGTGGTTCTTCTCATCTTGACCCCACTTATGCACCTTGGAAGCGAAAGCCTTCCAATCCTGGCACTTGAGGTTCAATAGATCTACCTGGGCCTTACGCTCTGCTAGTTTCCAGGTCAGTGATGCGTGGTGATTGAGTAGGTTCCAATATCTAGTATAAGTTATCTCAGAGGTTCACCAAGAATGATCACCTGTCAGTTTGGCCGAGGCTAACTCATACCTAGCCTTGAGATCATCATGTTCAACTGATAACTTGGAAACTTCTTTTTCCTTTGCTTGGATTTGCAACCATAACTGTTCGATCGAATGCCTATAGGTCCAAAGCAATTTGGCGTTATGCACAAGACCTTTCACCACCTCGTCATAGACTGGCCTTGGTATCTGTTCAACTTCTAGGGGTAGTGCAAGAAAAATTTCAATGCTAACAGTCTCAAATGGATCCCACTTTAGCTTGGCTCCTATGCACACAAAAAGAAAAGGCATTAAACATTAGACGACAAAAAAGGGGTGTGAAACTCGAAAGCTGCAAAAGGCTCGAAACATTTGTACCTATTTCAGGGTGGGCCTGCTGAATGCATCCGACCACCTCATCAACAATACTAGTGACAAAATCCATTTTACTTGACATCTCGGTCTAAGTAAATGGCCTATGAGTATGAGGTGGACTAGCCTCAGGGGCATTTCAGGGGGAGCCACTTTCATAGGCACTTCCAGCCACATCGTAGGAATTGTCCTACCTTTGTCTGGAAGGGATAAAAAAATTAAAGTAAAACACCATGGAAACAATGATTCACCAAGCAACACAATAAAACAAAAGGAAACATACCGTGTTCTCTGTCCCCTTTCAGGTTTGGAGGGTCACCAAGGTCCAATCTTCCCTTAAGGAAGCGACTAAACATTTCATCAACACCACCCTGGTCATCGACCAGTTCTGTCTCTGTGGTGTCTTCTGCTAGCTCTTCCATCCCTTCTTTGCCGACCTCTTCCTCCTCAATTATTAAGTTCGTTGTAGCTTCCCCCTCCTCAATAATAGTCTCTAACTCCTGTCTATTCACTTCTCGAGTCAAGTCTGAAGGCATTAGTTTCATATAAGTAGTCAAAATGAAAAATATGAATAAGACAAAAAGGATAATGCAATAAGTGCACCAAGATTACTTACCTTGAACAAGCATTTTGAACCGTATTCACTTCACCCTTGGCTCTTCCACATTTGAGGCCACCTTTTTTGAGCGTTCACGCTTTGGGAGCTTCGACTTGGCTTTCCCGATGGTCTCCTTGATGACACGTTCAGCTCTCTTTGCAGTATCGGGCACATTGTTTGGTTCCAACCCCACACTGTCATGTGTATGGATTGAAGTACTAGATGACCCTTCTGTCATGATGGACACAGATTCATCAATCCCCTTAGGTGCATCTTGGGACTCAGCTGTCTTGAACAAATGATTAATCTATAGGCGAGATAATTGAGTACGATCCCGTAGAACATATTTATTATTCGCACGAACCACTAAAAACTAGGCCAAGTGACATAGATAGCTTGCGAAGAATACAAATGTAAAATGGGACTGCGCCTCAACGTTTGAACACAATCGCACTATCTCCTTATGAAGGCCCGACAACAAAAATTGAGCCCAATGATAATGCATCCCGGTTTCTAAAATGGTTCGCATGATGCACACAGCTTCCACCGCAAGACTCCTCACCTGGGACAGGGATTTAGGAAACACCCATGCCCAAAACAGGGGATACAATTCATTAACTTCCACCACCTTTGATGTCCCCTGCATAGGGAATCCCTTGGAGCCCATGACAATGCTCAACTAGTCTTCTAGCTCACGCACCATATGAAGCTCTTTCTATGCCCTGTCCAAAACCACATTCACGTCATCTGCCGATACACCGAATAGGTCTGAAAAGAACTCAGCTGACAGATGGAAAACTATTTTGACACCCTTAATATGAGTGCTATAGTAGGAGATAGACTTGTCGAATGAATCAACAATCCCAATCATTTTAGCTATGGACACATCAGGGCTCAGGGTTGTAAATAACTCCATGAGGTTGGCATCATCCAAACAATGGACAATAGACGGTGGGGCATTGATGCGCAACCATCGTTGTGCCTTGATGATCTCCCCAAACTTCATCGACATGGTACTCTCAGTTCGTCTTGTCATAACAGGGTCTCCATCAGGAGGGACATTAACTGTAAACACAATTTGAAACCATCACATCAGTATCACCACCAGCAGTTGAACAAACACACTAAGGCATCTAGGAAATATTGTCACTTACCTTTAGTCATGGACTTCGAGGTGCTAGAACCCAAGTCAGCATCACGAGGGAAAACTGGTCCATTGCGTGACCAATCTCAATGCAACCACCCATGAGCCATGCATTGTACAAATTCCCTAGAAAACTGTTTATGGAAATGAACAATGTCACCCTTGGTCTGAGCTAATACAGCTCCACGAAGGGTGGGACCTGCCATAAAGGTCTCTAGAGCGGTATGAGCTAGTGCAAGCCCATCATCATTGATGCATACCCCATCTTTATCAACCTGGGGCTTGCAAAAGAACGGTCGTCAGAACAGGGGAAAACACTCAACAAAAAAAATAGAAATGACAAACTAAATGACCTTACCTCTCTACCTTGTACACTGTGCCAAGAGGATTCTGAAATAATGTGTGTGCACGTGCAGCCAGAAACAAAGTGTTATTGAGGTAGTCAGGCCCTCGTGGTTATAAGTCCCACACACGTGATAATGGATGAGTGGATCTAGGCCCTCTAGAGGGACCTTCCTCAATCGCAAGAGGCCCCTCGTCAATGTCCACCATGAAAACCATGATGCCATCCGAAGAGCCTAGCAACATCACTTCGAGCACACTCCGTGCCACTTGTTCACTTAGGTGTGACCATATCACTACCTTGAATCTTTCTAGAATGAAAGTAAGGAATTCACAAGGCCCTTCCCTGAACCATACCCCATTGTTGTCAATAGTCAGATCAGGGGCAGGTTCATCGGTATCAAGGGGCCCAAACCATGCCAGTATCCCAACTAGCTCAACCACCAGGAGGAAAGGCTCAGTATCCCTACAAATAACGAAAATGGTATGATAAATCAGCTATACACCAAAATTAAATAGGGAAATGAAATTCCACGTTGAAGGCCGATACTTTGAAAAAATCAAAAAACTGTTTACACTCGACATATATGCTATCAAAAAATTGTTTACACTCGGTGTATACGCTCCAAAAATTGTTTACGCCCTGCATACAGACCTTGTACGCTGCGACAACCGTTTACACTTAGCATACAAGACCTTTACGCTACGAATCTATGCTCAGCGTACAGGACCTTTACGCTGCAAAGCTACGCTCAGCGTACAAGATCATTATGCTGCGAATCTACGCCCAGCGTATAGACCCTATACGTTGCCAAGACTATTTATGCTAGATAACAAGTACAAATAAAAATAATTAACAGAGATAAGAATAGAGCCTACCTCTATGCCGATCCAGACCACGATGGAATCCTAGGCTTAGGCAAACACTGTAGCATGGCCTCACTTTCCTTCGCGAAAGTCAAGTCAAGCCCCTTCCTCCCCTGGCCTTCTACCTCCTTGCCCTTGCCCATTCTGGCATCTTGTACACTGAAACTGACAAGTCTATGCTGGGGTTTGAACCTGCACATCGAGCTAAACCCTATACCCTGAAGTTTGAGCCTCTACGCTCACGCTTTCGCTGGGTTTGAGCTTCTACGCTTATGCTGGGGTTTGAGCTTCTACACTTACGCTAGGTTTGAGCTTCTACGCTTATGCTAGGTTTGAGCTTCTATGCTTATGCTGAGGTTTATGCTCACACTCTGGTTTGCTTCAAGTTCACGGTGCCTCTAACAACTGACAGCCTTACGCTATATATAGCGCCACGCTGACCCCATCGCTGCTGCCGTCGCCTTGCATTTTGTTTTCTTTTTATTTTATTTTATTTTATGATCTTATTATTAATTTTAATTAAAATTATTCAAAATACAAAATGCGGGAAAATTGCAAAACAAAATGACAAGATGACAAACGCTACCCCAAACCATATCCCTGGGCAAACCAATTTCGGTAGCCCACATTGAGCATTTTGGCGCAAACTCTTCAATACAAATTATATACCAACTAGATGGTATCAATGCATGCTCATACGGCCCGGTAAGGCCTTAAACTACCACATTCGGCCTGGTAAGGCCTTAAACATCCACGTGTCCCGGTGCGATGATAAACCACCACCGTACATGTACACATGATTTACGTTGCCAAGGAACGTGTAACAACACCTCCTAGCTCATTCTGCCCTCTGTTTATTGGTATGAGAAAGCCTGATGGATTATCAGCACTTATCCACACCATTGATCATCGATGGACCATATGGAAAGATCACAAGAGAAATCAATATAAATTCCATCAGCTTAGGTACATCAACAGATGACACAATCATAGCCTCAACACAACAAATGCTAGATAGCTACAAATGTATGACAAAATCTCTCGACATAGAAGCCGATAGCATCACTGAAGACCTGTTGACTGAAACCCCCATTGCTATGCCTGATGGTGAAATTAAAATATTAAAATTAAGTACACTATTGCAACCTCAACTGCCCAAAGACATAGAAGATGTTCTTCGAGACAACATAAAAGCATTTGCTTGGTCTTACACTGACATGCCCGGGTTAGATCCTCGAATCATCCAGCACAATATTATCCTTGATCCAAAATTAAGGCCAGTGAAACAAAAGGCACGAAAGGTTAAGCCTGAGGTAGCATTGGTAGTTTGCAATGAGATCACCAAACTTTATCAGGTAGGTTTCATTTGGGCTGTCGACTACCCTGATTGGGTATCCAACATGGTCATTATCCCGAAAAAGAACGGAAGCATTCGCCTATGTATTGACTTTCGGGATCTCAATGTTGCAACCATAAAAGATGATTTCCCCCTACCCAGCATCGATCAACTTGTTGACTCAACCGCTGGGCACGCCTTGTTATCTTTTATGGATGGCTTCTCAAGATATAACCAGATACGCATTAACCCAGAGCATTAGCTCTAGATAACCTTTATGACACCATGGGGTACCTTCTGTTACACAATGATGCCCTTCGGTCTCAAGAACGCTGGGGCCACATATCAAAGGGAAATGCCATTTATTTTTAGCGATTACATGCTACATTCGCTCAATGACTATGTGGATGATATCGTGGTTAAATCAAAGACATCAGAACAACATGTACAAGATCTTGACTTGGTATTAAAGTGTTGTTTAAAATATGAGTTGAGACTTAACCCAAGGAAATGTGTCTTCAAAGTCAAAATAGGAAAAATGCTTGGATTCATAGCCTCGAAAGTAGGGATACGAGTAGACCCCAATAAAGTTAAGGCCATAACAAACTTAAAACCACCTAGTAACCTTACCAAACTCTGAGGTCTACAAGGTAGATTACAGCTCATCAGGCGTTTCATAGAAAAACTAACAGACAAGTTGAAACCTATGAACCAATTGCTACACAAGAACGTCCATTTTGAATGGACTCCACAGTGCCAGGAAGCATTTGACAATATTAAAATAGCACTTGTCCAACTACCCACAGTTTATCCACCTTAAAATGATAAACCATTTTACATCTACCTTGCCACTTCGGACATGTCAATCGCGTCCATGCTTTGCCAAAAACAAGATGATGGGACCGAGGTTCCTGTCTATTACTTAAGCCATGCATTAGTAGCCCATGAGAAGAAGTATAACGAGGTGGAGAGGTCATGTTTAGCCCTGGTCTTTTCCTTAAAAAAATGATGACATTACCTCTTCCATAACCAAGTCAATATAATTTGCAAGGATAATGTGCTCAGAGCCATCAGAGGAAACATTTACAAGTCAAGTAGAATAGCCCGTTGAAAATTCATGATAGCTGAGTTTGACCTACACTACATAGCGCAATCGTTAGTTAAGGGTCAAGCCATAGCAAATCAAATGACTGCATCACCAACGCATGATCAAGCAACGATAGAGCTAGAGTTCCCTGATGAAAATGTGAGTGCAATAGACATAGTACCCGATGACTACGATGCCATTTTGAACTTTGATGGAGCGTCCACCTCTCGAGGGGGAAGTGCTGCCACCGTCATCACCTATCCCTTTGGGGAGATCCAACCCTTTGCTTATCATTTCAACTTTCACTGTACCAACATAGCAGAGTACGAAGGTCTCCTTAGAGGTCTCATGGTAGCATTAGCTTCAGATATCACACGACTTGTGGTCAAGGGAGACTCACAATTGGTTTTAAACCAAGTCACAGACATTTATACATGCAAAGCGCAACATTTACAACCATATTGTGACTTAGCCAAACACTTAATGAAGCAATTCGAAAACATGGACGTGCAACACATGTCCAGAAATGATAACACGATTGCAGATGCACTGGCCACACTAGCGCTAAACATATCACCTAATATGTTCCATATGTTGCCAAGCTCCATAATCAGTTATGCTAAACCCATAACCGATGCTCTCGATACATTACCAATTGCATCCGTTAGTACAACACACGCGGTAGAATGGTATGACGACATAAAAGAGTACCTTCTACATGGTGAAACACCACGACATCTAACGAATGCACAAAAAGATGCAATACGAAAACATTCTCGACAATATGCATTGGTAGGGGACACATTGTGTCATCGATCCTACAAAAGCATACTGCTAACATGCGTTAGTAGCGCTGATGCCCAAACCATCATTGAGCAAGTACATGATGGACTATGCGGAGGACATATAGCACCTAAAGCAATGGAAACGAAAATAAGACGCTTAGGCTATTAATGGCCACATATGGAGTATGACTGTCTTTCCAAGGCTAAAACCTGTAGTACCTATCAAAGACATAGTAATCTAATCCATGTCCCACCAAATGAGTTGCATACAACGAAAATCACATGGCCCTTTCAAAAGTGGTGGTTGGACCTTATCGAACCAATAACACCCTCATCTTTTGTAGGGCATAGCTTCATCATAACCACGACAGAGTATTTCACGAAGTGGGTAGAAGCTGTTCCCCTTTGAAAAACCACATCTAAACACGTATGCAACTTCATTCTTGGAAAAATTGTGACCCGTTTTGGCATCCCCATGACCATCATCACCGATAACAGGCCACAATTCAGCAGTGCCAAGACCAAAACTTTTTGTGAAAGTCTGGGGATCAAAAACTCATTTTCATCCCCTTACTACCCTCAGAGCAATGGGCAAGCTGAGGCCACAAATAAAACCATGATTACAATACTTAAAAATATGCTTACCCAAAGTAAGAAAAGATGGCACAAGCAGTTGGTATACGCACTGTGGGCTTATCGTACTACGCATCGGACTTCAACAGGTAAAACACCATATAGTCTTGTTTATGGTTTAGAAGCTGTTTTACCCTTGGAATTACAAGTACCGTCTTTAGGGATCACACTTTCCAGACTCCTCGACGAAAGGCAAAATAATGACCTACGCATCATTGACTTGGACTCAGTAGAGGAGGAATGCATACGTGCACTCGATCAAATTGAATGGTACCAAAAATGAGAATGACAATGCCATCGGCACGACGTTCATAAGAGCCCTATCAAGGAAGGATACCTTGTACTTAAGGCCATTTGGGAACACTTGGACAAATTCTCAGCCAACTGGGAAGGGCCTTACTTGTTCACCAAAGCATACGACAACGGAGCATTCAAGTTAGCTGATATGGAATGGAATGAGCTTGCAAATTCGACTAATCACTTGTTCTTGAAATCGTTTCACATTTGAGTATAAGCTCAGGTACATGCTCGTCTTGGAATCATGACGGTAAACTGATACCACAGCTCATCCTGGAATCACAATGGTAAAATGATACCATAGCTCATCCTAAGATCATGATGGTAAACTGAAACCACAGCTCATCCTGGAATCATGACTGTAAACTGATACCACAGCTCATCCTGGAATCACGATGGTAAACTGATATCACAGCTCGTCCCGGCATCATGATGGTAAAATGATACCATAGAATGTTTGCAATGACAATAAAATAGCACCCATCTGGTATGATAGTAAACTACCATAGTCACATTCACCAGAGTCTGCTAAGACTATAAACTAGTTTGCCTCTTCATGGTCTGCCAAGACTAGAAACTGGTAATGTACCATTCGCCACGATGCTAAACGGGAAATGTCCAATGGGTCATGACATAAAACTAACCCATGATAGTTAGCTACGACTATAAACTGGCAATTTTCTCTTTGGTACCTCGATGTGTGGCTGCATCCCAACTTCATCAGAGCCACTACATCACTCGCCATCAGCCGATCCTAACAACATTGCTGCTATTCATATACAGTGCCTAAAATCTCGTCCAGTGCCTTTGTTTCATCAGTAACTGTTTAAGTCTAAGCCTGCTTACTCACTCATGGTTTTCTTGTCTTCTTGGAGTTGTGTTTGTAGGATGACACTTAGAGGTGTTCATAAAAGAATGCACTTCGTCATAAGCAGCAAGGTGAGACGTTGTTGACAACACACGTGACAAGACTAAATCAAGCTATTCACTAGTACATCTTCTGTTACATGTCCCACCTATCCCTCAACATATCCTACTTGGTTACATCCTGGGCACACCCAGTACAACCCAAAACATTGAACGTACTGTTGCATACTACGCCACTCTTAGGCGATTGCAACCCACAACATGGCATTTGAGCATGTGCAAAAGATAAAAAAAAATGTTGTCTCTTCCCACATAAAACAAAAAATGGGACAACAATTGCCTCGAAAGCAAACACTCATGTCTAAAACAATCAAGAAACATCCCATTGCATGGCTTTGGCTCTCTGCCAACAAGTTCCCCCTAAACACTAAACAAGGGCCCTGTTCCTCCAAAGAACGCAACACATCGTCACGTGGCTTTGGTTATGCCAACAAGATCTCTTAAACACCAAGCAAGAGTCTTGTACTACCAAAGGATGTGCACATCATGCTTTGATCCCAAGAAGATAAGCATGACCCGCACACATACTTGGACATCCTCTTCACCGCGCACGAGCCCTTCATTAGTTACCAATCCCTATAGTTTCCATTTCCCTATCAAATACAAATTTCACTTCCCCAATCCTATGTACTGCTGAACATGGTACAATGAAGTCTAGCCAGGTGGCAAAGGATAGTTTCTCTATCAAGTTGCTTATGATGTTTTGTACTTCTCTGTTGACGCTTCTCAGGTCGATTCCTCCAAGCATCAACAAAGAGGGGCCAATGAAACACCACAAAATTTTGAGCTTGGTACTTCTCCAACAAGAATCGAGCTAAGTCATGATGTTCCCCAACATGACTAAAGCTTGAGGGCCCCACAGACAACTTCAAGCAGAGTTAGACTCAACAGTTCCCTGGGACCCGTAGACGACCACGAAGACATCTGCTATGAAAAAATGGCAACTTCAGAGCTCAAGATACTTAGTCTTCACTAAGTATGCATTCTCAGCGTATACGCCCAATGTATATGCCCAAGTATGCATTCACAGTGTATACGCCTAACGTATATGCCCAGTGTACACGCCCAGCGTATACGCCTCACATGTGCACTCAGCATGTATGACTGGCGTATACGCCTGGTATGCAACCCCCAAAGACGGCATGGGAACAACACTGCAGGGCAAGACTTTGTACAAAGCATCAAATCACACGAACAGAGCAATCATCAGATGTTGACAACATGCATTTTGGAGTTCATACGCTGAGCATGTACACCCTACACACCCAGCGTATATGCCCGGCGTATACGCCCAGCATGTACAAAGTGTACAACCAGTGTCAGATCAAGGTCAACCGAGCTGAACATCTACAGGTAGCATCTTCATGGCATCTAAATTCAAATCTGAAGGCCGAAGGACTTCTTTTGCTTTGATCAAGTCTGTACGCCGAGGTCATACGTCCAACGTGTATATGCTGGTGTACAGCAATATACACTGGTGTGCAGCACCCTATATACTTGTAAAATTTCATTCTTTTGCACCCGGTCAATGCACCACATGTCACTCGACCCGAGAGTCCAGCACTCCACAGCCAATCATCCCCTCTCAAAACCCGAGTCCCACGTCTAAACTTGTATAAAAACCCCAATTTCTCACTAGACCGGGGTTGGCAATTTTTGAGAAAAACCAGAGAAAAACAAAGAAATAGAGACGCTAAGAGAGGAGAGAAAAAACCCTATATGCTAGACCTTGACCTTGCACGCTGAGCATCCAGCCTTTACGCTGTGCCTGTAGTTGAACCCAGCACATAATCATCCTTGCATCCACCGAGGCTATTCGTCCGCCTTGTGTCAGAGTCACAATTGCGTTAGACTGGTGCATTGTAACTTTCATTTCATAATAATATTGCTACATTTCTTTGCTAAAATCTATTACAGTTTTTCATTCATTGTCGTATGTTTATTGCTTATGCACTTGTACGTTTACGCTTCGTTTTATATTCGTTACGCCATTTACATATAACCCAGCGTACAGTATATCGGTGTACGTTCAAGGAAATCCTTGCCTAATTCACGTGCGAACCACTCAAGGTACTCTGCCTTCATTAATTCCAGCTTGCCCTCAAGCCAAGGTAGGGTCTTCTGTGCGTGTCTAGAGATCTCCAGGTTTCTATTTCATTCCAGCTGGAGACCGATGATTTCGGATGGTACATAAGTAAAATAGTAAACAAATCTATTCATGAAACTACACTTAGCACTTGAAACTAGTTGTATTCATATTGGCTTACTTTTAACATGTAAAAGAAAGTGCTTGTAAAGTAAATGATTAATTAAGAAAAATAGGAATAATTATTCTAAGTAAATAGAAAGAAAACTATGTGGATGCTGCAATGATGATAAGTAATCTCAATCTTATTATTGGTCATGAATTATGTCCAAGTACAATTCACTCGCATAAAGATACTGTATAATCACTCAACATCATACTGCAAGCATACACTTCTAAGTGCTAAAGACTAAATTCATGAAAACAAATTGAAGGAGTTTCGCTATAATGGAATTAGGTCTATTGCAAACCCATGTTCCTAAATGCTATATTTATAGGTTGGTACACATCCCTCAATATCACATATGCAATGATGTAGCTTATGCTATGATATTGGATCTATGATATTGTAGCTATGATATCGGATATATGATATTGTAGCAAAAAAAATTGACTTTATTAGATCAAATCCATGAAGTTAATTCTTTAAAGATCAAAGGATTCCAATGATTAGATCCATTGTTGTGAATCCTTCAAGTTGGTAGTCATTTCATCATCTCATTGACATTGCTCATAAAAGTTGGCAAAGTGATATGTGTCTCTAAAGATTATTAGCTAATAGTATCTTACTATGAAAATTTTGATGGCTATTCTCCTTCCTATAGAGTGGCCTTTACAAGGTCCTTCATGAGCATCTTATCATGCATTAATAAAGCCCCATCGACATAGTGTCTACTTTTTTGCTATAAATACATGCCTACTAGCCGCATTTATGGCATTGAGATTTTAGTAGCAGCAAAGCTCTTGTAGTTTGTTCATTTGAGAGTTAGAATTTTTCTCCCAAGTGCCCACAATAGAAGTCATTGAGTGTACAAATTTGTACTCAAGGATTGTTGTACCTAAGCATGACAGTGTGTGCGGTAATAAAGACAAACTTTCTAATAAGCCTTGTAGCATTCCAGATAGATTAAATAATTTATTTATGCATTTAATGTTTTTAAGTATTTATTAAATATTTTTAATTATTTATTAAATATTTTTCAGTAATCAAGCTAATGAAGCAATTAAACAAGATAGATTAAACACATAAGTACAACTTCTTTGAGCATAACACATATTCACTTGGTAATCCTAGCAATGTTATTACTTGGTACACCCAGTACCATAGTGTTTGGTAAGCTAGTAGTGGATACATGGACTCAAGATGTGTACAAAAAGTGGGACCAGATGCTTATGTTAGGACTAGCTAGACACTAGTTAATTAGTTAATTCAATTACTTTTATCTCCCTTTGAATACCAAATCATAAAATATAAAATGATAAAAATTAGATGCCTCAATTACACTTAATTATATCAGTGTACATCAAAAGTGTAATTGGGAAGACAACTATTGACCTTAAGGCAAAGATTCACTTCCTAGAAGACTAGTGCACCAAAAACTATAAATTCTATGGAATTTGACTGGATCATGCATGAACGCTTGTGATTTGTATGGTTGGGCATAGGGGTACCTTGCCACTCATCATTGGTGTAGTTATTGGGGACTTTGTTTGTTGAAACATGTGCTATCTAGGATTAGTGAATATTATTCATATTGTTGGACAAACTCAAGGTCAACATCAATCTCAATGATATATAAACTACTAAGCACACTGATAATTTTATTTATTTTGCAAAATGCCTTCTTCTTCTCCTAGACATGAAGATGTCAACTTGTTGGTCCCATATGAGTGCAAAGTGATATATACTCATCTAGATGAGTATGTACAAGACTTCACCTTCATCCTACATTAGGATGAATAATTACGATGGTGTGATATGGAGGGCAACATTGTCTTGCCCCCCAATCGATTTATGGCTGGGATGCTGTTTCAAATCCTTAAGAAGTTGGAAATTGTAGATATTCATGAAGAATATAGTGTGGATGGTTATGAAACTTGGAACTACTATCCCACTGAAGCAAAATGCAAGTGAGATCAATGTAAGGAGAAGCTCCATGAGGCTATGAAGGGAAAACATTTCACTAATCCCTTATTCCTACTAATGAAGATGATAATGAGGATCCTCCCTTTGAAGGTTCTTAACATGAATATTCTCCATCCCCTGTTATTGGTAATGAAGATGCAACCCTAAACCTATGATCCACTATTCATAAATTGGGTTTAGGAAAAAGTGAAAGGTAAGGTAGGGACTCGAGAAAACATTACAATAGCAAGGGATCTAAGGATGGTGGTCGTAATGAGCAAAAAAGTGGTGGTGGATACCATGGTGGTGGTGGTGGTCCACCTTCCTCTTCATCCTTTTTATTCAATTCCAAACATTCCTCTTCATTTGTTAGTTCTCATCAAAGCCACTATTGAGATCACCATGATGAAGGTGATCAATAAGAGAAAAATGATCATGAAGGCCACCATGATCGAAGAGGTGGCCAAAACCATCATAGGTGTCACTGACGTAGTGATGATGATGAACCTTTGTTGGTGACTCAAATTATGCTCAACATTATAGAGGTAGTGAGAATTCTAATCGATAGAAACATCTACAAGCTTTTCATGATGCCTGTGCCTTATAGAACATAGAAAATAAATGGCAGAAACTTAAGCTTTTCCCTAGGACACTCATTAAGAAAGCTAAAGCTAGTGTTGATCTTTGGAACTAGAGTCCATTCGTTGATGGAGTACCATGTTAGAGATATTTAATGATAAATACCAGACATACTCCAGAGTGTCTAATCTAAGAAGGAAAATCTAAGGTTGGAAATAGGGAACACATGAACCCTTGGATGTTGCCATGGATAGATACTATTCACTTTGAAAATCTCCAAAGAAAATGAATTGGGTATAATAAAGAAGAAGTGTATTCGATGCATTGTGTACAACGATAATGGGTGCAATTGTGTGCAAAATATTTAGTTCATCAAAAGTGCATACATTAAAGCATGCAATTAGTGTGCATAAGAAATCAATATTCAAAGGTGTCTGTACACAATAGCCATAAAATAGGAGGGCACCCAATGGCCGATAGCTAACTCAGATAGTAGCACATTATGCATGGAATAACCAACTGATAGCCTAACATGTGCTTATGTTGAAGGCATGGATAAACTTGAATAAGTGCATCCCCAACTCTTTGATGAAGATGATGATACTTGTTGGGGAGAGTTGGAATTCTGTAATAACTTTAAGTAGGAGCCCCTAGAGCTAAAAAATTTATTGGCTGACATGGAATATGCATTTTTAAATAATGGTAACTAGGTAATAATTAATGCGAAACTTGCTCTTGAACAAAAAGAAAAGATATTAAACGTAGTTAACAAATGGTCAACAACCTTTGCTTGGTCATATCCTGAGATAACAGGAATCAATCCAAGGATATTCTAGCATTGTATTTACATTGATCAGACCATGATGCTTAGAAGGTAGTTGCAGACATGGCTAAATCCCAAATTAAAGTAGATCATGAAAGAGAAAATTGAATAACTCCTTAAGGCGAGGTTCATCTATCCCATCGTAGATAGTGAGTGGGTTAGCCCACTCATAATTGTGCCAAAGAAGGATAGAAAATGGTAGTTCTACATTGATTTTAGGCTATTAAATATGACAACATTTAAAGATCATTTTTCATTGCCATTTGTGGATCAAGTATCAGACACCATATCTAGGCATTGTTATTATAGCTTCTTGGATGGTTATAGTGGCTATAACCAAATCCAAATTGCACTAGATGATCAAACCAAAACAACATTCATGAGTCCTTGGGGGACTTTTTCATATTGTAATATGCCATTTGGTTTGTGTAATGCCCCTACAACATTTCAATGCCTAGTCATTAGTATTTTTCAACAACAGATCGATAGTGGTGTCGAAGTCTTCATGGATAACTTTTCCACTTATGGAGCTATGTTTGAGCAAGTCTTAGACTACCTTAAAAAAGTATTAAAGAAATGTGTTGAAAAAAACCTATGGCTCAACTAGCAAAAGAGCCATCTCATGGTTGAAGAAGGCATTATGCTAGGACACCAAATTTCATGAAAAGGGATTGAGGTAGATCCAAAAAAATCCAAGGAATAACACACCAACTAGAGACAATTAAAAATGTTCAATCATTCCTTAGACACACTAGCTACTACCAATGATTCATAGAGAATTTTTCTAAGATCACAAAGCTATTGGTAGAACTTACAAAGAAATATGCACCTTTCATCTAGACCAAGGAGTATGAACATGAAGAAATACCAATCCTATGAGCACCAGGCTAGTCTAGACCCTTCCAAATTATGACTGATGCATCTAACTATGCCTTGGGAGTAGTACTCATATAGATGGATGATAAGAAATGACCATACTATATCCACTAAGCAAGCTGAAGCACTATGGGAGCATAATTAAATTACACCTCCACAGAAAAAGAACTAATGGTTATGGTGTATGCTTTGAAAATGTTAGGCATTATGTACTAGGTTACAAAGTATTTATGCACATGGACCATAGTGCAATCTGCTTCCTCATGAATAAGCCAACAATGAGCCCTCGTGTCATATGGTGACTTGTGATCTTATAGGAATTCAATCTCATGATGATAAATCAAAATGGGATGAAGAATGTGGTTGCTGACCACCTCTCTCACTTAAGATGGGATAATAAAGAGGAGGAGAGCTTGCTCTCTAATCATTTTCTAGAAACACTCCTCTTTACAAGAGTAGTTAATGAATAAACACCTGTAGAAACAACATGGTACAATGGCATCCTCATCTATCTTCTCACTTAAGAGATGTTGTAAGATCTTGACTTTAGAAAGAAGTAACAATTTCTTCATTCAGCCAAATACTTTATGAAAATAAATAGACACCTCTATAAGGTGTGTGTAGATGGCCTAATTCATTGGTGTGTTCCTGATGAAGATCAATTGCACATTCTCTAGGATGTTGATGAAGGGCTTTGTAGAGGCTACTATGTAGGGAGACACATGACCATAAAAATCTTGATGGGAGGATACTATTGGCCTACAATTTTTAGGGATGCCCACTAGTTTGTCCAATCTTGTGAATGTTGTCAATGAGATCAGGGGATGACCACTTGTATGGAAGGTCCTCAATAGTGGATTCAACCACTAGAACCTTTTGACATATGGGATGTTGACTTCATGGTTCCCATCACACCCATGTCCAATGGAAAGGCATATATTATCATAACAATCAACTATTGCATAAAATATGTGGAAGTAGCAGTCGTTACTGATTGTACATCATCCACTACTACTAGATTTATACAACAAAGTATTGTAAATAGATTTAGGATGCCACATTTACTAATTTTTGACAATGGAACTCATTTCATAGGTGTCACTTTTATAAAGTTAATGCAACACTTAGGGGTTGAAAATAAATTAACAACACCCTACCATCCCTAAGCCAATAGTTAAGTAGAGGTAACTAACTAGGAGATCACAAAATTACTAACATGGACCATTAGAAAATATAGGAAAGATTGGATTACAAAACTTCATGATGCCTTATGGGCTTACCATTCAACATGGAAACTTCCTATTGGCTACTCTTCCTATGAGTTGGTGTATGAAAAACTTTCAACACTTTGGATTTAATTCAAGCTTCATACACTCTTAATAGCCTGTGATCTGAATCTTGACCTAAGTCTAGCACAGAAAGAAAGATTAATCAACCTAAATGTGCTAGATGAAAATTAATTAGTGGTATTATCTTTGAATGAGGTGCAGAAGGCATTCAACAAGCAACGTCATGACCTCAGAATTAGTAAAGTAAAACTTTAGCCAAGAGATAAGGTTCTCTATTGGAAACCCACACATATACCTTAGAAGGAAAAATTCCAAACATTGTGGGAGGGATATTATATACTTGATAAAACCTTTCCCTCTAGGGCCATGTTGATCTACAAGCCTAAAAGCCCAAATTAAAAGTAGTTGATTAACATCCAACAAGTAAAACCTTTCCTAGAGCCAAGATAGGCCAATGCAATTACCACCTTGATGGATGGACAACCACATTCTATTTTTCAGATCTTCTCCTTCCAACTCGATCATGGGGGAGATGGCCATTCATGCTAACAATTTATATGGCTTCTTAGTTTTTCTAGTTTTTTGTTTTCCATGTTTTTTTTTTGATTTTACAAGTTGTTTATTTTAAAAATTTTTGATTTTCACATTTTTCTAATTTTATACCATTGTTAGTACCTTTGAAAATTTCTTGATTATTTTAAATTTTCTTATATATTTTACTTTTTTTGTTTGATTCAAGTGTGATATTTCCTCAATTTTGCTAATAAAATTGCTTTATTGCCATAGGACACAATGTCATTGTTGCTATTTACTAATGATGGTTTGTGCTTAATGTTGTGATTATTGATGTTTGGTTTCTATTTTTGAATTCTAATGTATGATAACTTTGACATGGTTTATTTTTCATGGAATAGGCAGTGAGTCCATGTCATTCGCCCATTCGATAAACTCTATGATTTTTCTTGTTTTGGAAATTTGAGGTCCCTTTGATTAAAGAAACTTTTAATCAATCGGTGACCTTGGTAGTTCTAGAATTAGGAAGGATTTAAAGGTTTGTAAAGGGTGTGCCTTCAAGGGGACTCAATACTCTTTGTACTCTTATACTTGTTTGAGTGCTTGAGTATTTTTCATAGACTTCTTACTATTCCATTTCAACCACTAATAGGAAGTTGAATAAAGTCTTTGCATGGTGTGGTTTCCATCAAAAAAAAATGATGAGAATTCAAAGCACACCCATTAGATACAATAAACAAATACTTCCTTGCATGGTATGGTTCCCATGTCAAGAAAAAAACAATGGAAATTCAAAGCACACCCCTTGGACAAATAACAGGCTACAAGCATCGGTTATGGGACTAGAAAGGCATGCACCCATGCTTGAAAGTCTCATCTAACTAAGGCTCTCTCTCACTTCCCACTTATCTCTTTTTTTTTCTTTATGGAATAGTGTTTGTCTTATGGAAGTACTCTCGTGTCTTTTTTGGGTAGATCAATCTTAGGGTGTTAATGCGAAATCATTGAAAGTGTATGGTTTTGGTCTAGACTAAGGATGGATCTTCTCAGGTCATTTTTAAACACAAATTCCACAAGGGACTTCTTATGACCTTAATTTAGAATTTCATTCCCCTTTCTTTGTCATTCATACATGCTACCATAACTCACCTCACTGCCAGGTTTTATGTTATGATCTATGTGTTGGTCTGATGTGTTTGAATTCTTGGACAGATTCGTTTTTGTTGGTTCTTAGCTTTTCATGATCATTGATCAACTATGAGGCCCATGAACTCCTTAGTTGAGGTTATGCAAGGGTAATAAGGGCATGAGCCTGCTATGGGAAGGATGCACTTGCATAGCTCTTGGCTTGATTAGTTAAGGTTCCTTACCTTTGACATTGCTACAATCCTATCTTTTGCATATTCCATTATGTATTTCACTCAATGCTTCATAACCTTTTATTTCATTCATCCCTCAAATATTTTTTCTCCATTTTTTTTAAATTTATGAGCTCCAACACTCTCTTCTCATTTTTTCATAATATTCTTGGCCTTTTAAGCTTTCATTTGATACTAATTTCATTCAAAAATGCCTTGTATTTTGCAAGTTTGGCCAAGGTCAATAGTAATCTATAGTGGTTAATAGTTGCATCGATGAGGCCTCATCAACATAGCCCCCATCAATGAGGCCTTGTCAATGTAGTGCACAAATCCTATATATACTATCATGCACTTATAATTTTTTTTCATTTACCTCATAACACACAGGGAGTTTTTGTAATTTTTCAGAGTCCAAAACCTTCCAACACCCATAACTTCCCAACCGTTTGTCCTAATCACTTTGTTTTTTGATCTTACACTTACTGGAGGTAAGATCTTTCTTATGGGGGCCATAAACATTACGGTTTTTAATGAAATTTTTTGAAAATTTTTGTAACTTCCCCAAAGGATTAATAAACTTAACAATACACAAACATCAATTTTTTTGAGAGTTAACCCTTTGAACAACCTTCAAGATGATTTATTAATAATAAAACATAAATAAAATAATGATTGGAGTAATTAAATCAACCATAATCACAACTTAGCCAAGTGTAACTATCTTGAAGACATAAAGGTATCCCAATTGCTTCATGTTACACAACAATTACTAACCTATGGTCTCATTGTGATTATAGATGGCACCAAAATTGAAACACCCACAAGAAGGAGAACCCTATCAACTAAAGGAGAAATGGCCTAGAGTTAGAAGGGGTCAACAAGAATAAGCCCAAGAACCAATGGGACCTCTTTGTGAGAAGCCAAAAGTGGAATTTGTTCAATAGATTCTAGAAGAAGTGCCCACTGAGCAATCATAGTGAGAAGAAGTGCCAAGACCCATGCAAAGGCTTGCAATCACTTTGACTCAAGCCTACCTTAACATCATTAGGTTTTGAGAGATTCAACAATTAGTTTTTCAAGAAATGAACTTTGGGCCATTCCTAGAGAAAGCTCCAACAGAAGTCAAAACATAACTACAAACCTCTCCCATGTGTCCAGTCATCACATCTAGTGGGAAATGGTACATGGGAGAGAAATATCTCTTCTAGAATAATAGAAGGTTAGGGTCCATAATCAAAATCAAGGATATTTAGGTATCCTACTCAACCAAAGCTATTGTGTAGGCACTAGGGTTTGCTGACATTAAAACATAGTTGGTAGAGCTATCAAAAAAGGTGATCTTGAGTAAAAATGTGAGTGGACTCAGTAGTGCTATGAGGTTGATTGTAAGGAGTACAGTGCACTCAAACTAGTAGAGCACATCTATTCAAAATTATGGGCTATTAGCTTAATTCAATGGTGAGGCTCAACAAGGTGACCATCTTCTTCGCTCAAGCATGCATCACTCTAAGAAAAAATTTTCCTGTGAACCTTCCACAACTTACGTACTTGAAGATTGAAAAGTGTTTCAAAGAAAATGAACGTGAAAGAAAAATCTTACCCTTTTCATGCCTCATTCGAAAAGTCTACAAAAGAGTAGGAATTTTTTGCTATTCCAATGATATAATTAGGCATGCTCCCTTGGCCTCATGGTCCAAAATTATGAAAGAAAAGATGCCAACAACAACTCAAGAAGAGGAGCAGCTACCACCATCACCGCCTACTCAAGAAACAATGTTAAAAGCCCATGTATCCATTGAGCACTTGCATAAAATTTGAGAGTAGCCCTTTCATGAGTAAGAGTAGTGTGTAGGGATGAGTGGCATAGATCCATCTATGTATAGACTAGTAATGAGTCACCTTAATTAGGTGGATCAAACAATTAGTGAGATGGAAAAGGATGGACCAGTTTTCTCTATCCAAAAAATGCAGTTGCCTATCAAGTTAAGTCCCAATGCTTGAGAGATGAAAGTGTCCTTATCACAATGCCATTTATTCCTAGAAATCTCTGGGAATGCATCCACTTTCTTGGTGCGATTGGAGGAAGGTGAAGGGGTAACTATCCTAGTGATGTAGCACCAAGGGTAGGAGACAGTGGCTAAGGTAGTTGCTGACCATGTTGTTAAAGCACTAAATGCACCTATGGTGCTTGTACTAGATGTATCTGCACTTCAAGATGTGCAAATGTCCATAGGCATAGTTAGCAAAAAGTTTAATGTAGCGTAGCATGAAGAATTACTAGATCGACTAGTGGGGAAAATTGATTTTGGATATCTTCAATTTTCCAAAAAACATCACTACAACCCAGTCGGAGCTACTGGATACAAGGGGAAAGTGCATCATCATGGAGGGGAAACTTGAAATGGATTAAGCACAAAATCAACACTTGGCCATGGAAGTTGCCAAATTACGTGCCTACCTTGCTAATCTTGCATTCCTCAGCCCAACAAAAACCAAAGATGAGGCTTTAGAATAGCTTCAAGAATGATTTTGAAAGCCTGAGGAGGAGGTAGTAATGGCCATCTTTAACCAATACATAGTAGAGGAAAAGACCTATTCAATTTAGAAGGACTTGCCTCAGATGCATCAAGAGAATGGGGCTTTGACCACACAGAATCATCGCCTATGCAATATTGATGCCTAGAAGCAAGAAATGTAAGAATTTATTCATTAGCAGTAAGAGAAGCTTGCCAAGGTGAACATTGAGTTAAGGAGACTGGCCATAGAGAATCAAATCTGTTAATGGAGGAAGTTTGTGCACCAGAAATTTGCTATCAAAATTATTGCTTAAAAGAATGAAGCCTTAAAGTTTGAAAGAGTTAAAGATCACTACAAAAACTAGGTTGGCCTATAGAAGAAAGTTAATGAAAAGCACATCCAAAAGGTGAAGGCAAAAATAAATGAAGCCCTATAGCAACCACAATAAGGAAAAAAAAATTGGCAATCCATCATTGATGGAATTGATGCCTACAATAAAGTAGAGATCCACCTAAAGGAGTTGTAAATAGAAGAAATGACAAAGTATATGGAGTTGGCCAATCTGTGCTACACGAACCTAGCTATGCTAACTTTTGGACAATTGTAGTTAGAGTTAGAGAAACAAGTGGCTAGCTCATATTTGCTATATGAGGTAGAGTTCAAGCACCATAAAGACACCAAGTAGAAGCTTGAGACTACAAACACTAAACTTGAAGTTCTTAGAGCATGATTCATAGATCAACGATTAATTACTGAGAACCTAGAGAAAAGGATGAATGATTATCAAGAGCTGAAGGATGTAGCCAGAGCATTCAACATTGAATGCAAACAATTTGCCACTTAGTTTATCAATGCAAAGGAGTTATTTCCAGAAATCCCATGTCCCTGTGATGTGCTTGTTTCAACTCACAATAGTGAAGCTATGTGGATGGTGCATGAGCCTAGAAGGAGGAGAAAATGAAAGCATTGTTGGATGCTTTATGCCTCCCACCAAAAGTTGTAGCAGTAGTAGGATAGCCACAGCTACCTTAACCATCGCTTATGCATGAAGCAAGTGAAGGTCCCTTAGAACCTTAAGAGCCACCATTGATTGGGATTATCTGATCTTCTTCACTCAACTTCACACCATCAAGGAATGTGCTATCCAATTTTGAAGAGTCATGTCATGGTGTTCAATTTTGTGTCTTGAACACTACCATTTTTATAATGTATTGATTCATACATTTGGGTACTTCATTTTTTGTCAATTTAGTTTGTTTTATTTGTGAAAGGTCAGTCAATAATCCCATACCTTCCCAATTTTGTAAAGAACTCAAGGATGCGTTTTCATTCATTCATGGGGGTATGATGAGTCATAGCTTTGTCAACTAGATCGATGAGGCCTTGTCGACTGGGCCTCATTGACGAGGCCTCATCGATGCATCATATCATGTGTCGATGAGGCCTCATCGACATAGTGTCTACTTTTTGGTTATAAATATGCATCTACCAACCACATTTATGGCATTGAGATTTTAGTAGCAGCAAATCTCTTGCAGTTTGTTCATTTGAGAGTTAGAATTTTTCTCTCAAGTGCCTGCAGCAAAAGTCATTGAGTGTATAGATCTTTATTCAAGCATTTTTGTACATGAGCATGACAATTTATGCAATAATAAAGATGAACTTTTTGATAAACCTTGTAGCATTTCAAATAGATAAAATATTTTATTTGTGCATTTAATTTTTTCAAGTATTTATTAAATGCTTTCAGTTATTTATTAAATATTTTTTAGTAATTAAGTTAATGAACCAATTAAGTAAGATAGATTAAATGCATAAGTATGAACATTTCAAGCATAACATGTGTTTTCTTGGTAATCCTAGTAGTGTTATTGCTTGGTACACCCAATAGCATAGCACTTGGTAACCCAACAATGGATACGTGGGTTCAAGACATGTACAGAAAGTGGGACCAAATGCTTATGCTAGGGTTAGTTAGACACTAGTTAATTAGTTAATTTAAATAAGTTAATCCAATTACTTTTATCTCCTTTTAAACACCAAATAATAAAATATAAAATGATAAAAATCAGATGCCTCAATTATAGTTAACCATACTAGTGTACATCACAAGTGTAGTTGGGAACACAACGATTGATGTTAAGGTAAAGATTCACTTCCTGGAAGACTAGTGCACTAGAAACTATAGAGTCCATAGAATTCAACTAGCTTACTCATGAACACTTGTGATTCCTATGGTTGGGAATAGGTGTACCTCACCACTCATCAAATAGGAACCTCTATATGAGTAGATATGAAAGGAAGTATGCATACCATGGTGCAACTACATTTCTGTTTTTCATTATTACCTTTGTAAAAACCATCTCATTAGATGATTGATTAGAAAGATGCTCTTCATTGATCTAATTATTCTATTGTAATTAAGATAGATGATTGACCACAATGTTCTTATTTTCCTTTCTATTAGTTATCATAAGATAAAAAACTTACAAAATCACTAGCCATTATATGATATAAGGATTAACCATTAGTTTATTCATAAGGAAGTGTATTGCACTATGATTAATATGTACAAAAGTTAAATATGTAAGTGCAAAGTGCTTAAAATTTTTCTAAGGCATACATCATGGCCATTAGTTCTTTCTTTGTTATGGTGTAGTTCAACTATGTACTTGTAATTCTCTTTCTTGTACAATGGATCTAATATGGACATTTTTTATTGTTCAATTCTATAAGAACTACTTCCAAAGTAAAATTAGATGCACTGATCATGATGTGAAATTGCTTGAACCAATCAAGAGCTTGTAGAATTAGAGTTTCTATAATTTTTTGATTGAGAAGCTTAAATTCATGATGGCATTACTTGGCCTTTTCAAATAGTGCATCTTTCTTTTTCAGCTTCACTATTTTTGAAAAGTTTTATATAAATCTCCTATGATAGCTTGTATGTCCAAGGAATGATCTAACATATTTTATAGCTTGTGGCGTTTGTGCTATTTCTTGGATTACCCTTATATTTTTTAGATCTTTCTCTTTCCTTTTTCTAAAATCCAATGCCTAAGAATAATACCTTTGTGGATCATTAAATGATTTTTTTTCCAACTAACCTTAAGATTTATTTCAATGTATTACTATAATACTTGTTCTAGATGGTCTAGTGATTGCTCAAAATCAAATCCATAAGTAGAAAAATCATCAATAAAAACTTCAATACCATTGCTAATCTGCTACTAAAAGATGCTAAGGACAAGTTTTTGGAAGGCTGTAGGTACATTTCATAGGCCAAAGGGCATCTCTTTGTATGAAAACATCCCATAAGAACTTGTGAATGTTATTGTGGATTGATCTTTTAGGAGTATTTATATTTGATTGTAGCCATTGTAGTCATTTAGAAAGTTGTAATACTAATAACTTACAATGGTATGTAATACTTGGTCCATAAATGATAATGAGAAATGATCCTTGAATGTTACCATATTCAATAGTAAAACATTTATACAAATCATCCATTATCTTTTTTCTTTAGCATAATGATGAATGGGATCACCCTCTTAATATTTGCTATAGGATAGAAGAATCCAAATTTATGATGCTTCTCCACCTTATTCTTGATAAATTATTTGAGTCTGAGATTCAACCTTCACTGTGGTTTTCTTTTCAGCTTGATGATAGGGTTTATGTAGATCCTGTATTGGCATATGCATGAATTGATACCTATTTTTTTATTAGATGACAAAGCAAATATTTTTGGCCATTTTTTCATTACTTTAGTAGCTTCTAATTTTGTTCCTTCATGAGCTAGGTATTCATAATTACCATTTCACCATTTTTTAAAAGCATGTACTCAAGTGATGTTGGTAATGTATTGAGTTTAAGAGGTTTTGATTTAAAAGTTTTTTAAATTTGTAAGTCTCTCCAATCTATGTCTACTTTCTATTTGTCCTTTATATTGGAGAGTTGATGTTTAATTTGCTCCATTTCATCTAATTTGTTAATGTAAGCACTTATGAGGGCTTCTTCTAGTTCCATGCATATAGTTAAATTGTAGCTTTCATCTAGACTCAACCACCAAGTGTCATCTTGCTTAGTAGTTACTGTGTATAGGTACTTTTGCATAGTCTTGACTTCGGCACATGATTTGCATTCTAAAATTGTTCTTTTTCTAATGATCCATAATTTCTACATTTAGGTGCAACTTATGTCATTGTACATGATGCATGGGACTCTCTTCTTATCTATAATTTTATGCACATTTTCTATGAGGATTTCCAAGGATAGGTCTTTGATCCCTAGCTTGACATCAATTATGATTAGCTAAGCTCTTCCCATAATAATGGAAAAGTACCTTTTAGATTTATCTACATGAATCATTAGGAAATCTACAAGATATGACTAATCACTAATGATAGTTACAATGTCTTCTACCATTTATAAAGAAATAATGATGGACTAGTCTATAAGCTTCAAATTGATGTTGCATTTCTTAAGTAGTGGTAGGTTCTATGCTTTGTGCATCTCCTAAGATCAAGTTAACTCAAAACCTAAGTCTAGCAGAACCTTGCATGGTGCATTTCCTAAAATTTGAAAACAAATTAAAGGACTTCCTAATTTAAGTTTTTGAGAAGATTTTTTGACTCTATATTATTTATAATAACATGAATTAGCATGATATTTTGTACATTTGAAGGTACCTTAAATGTCTTCTAGAAGGTTTTTTGTGTGGGATTGAGAGCCATGGATGCCTACGAAAACTTGGGTGGATTGGTTCACCTAAAAAATAGATGCTCTTAAGGCTTTCACTTGGAAGCACTTGAGTTTCCATTCACTTGTAAGTTCACTACTCTTATGAGATTTTGTTGTTGGGGCTCTAGAGGGATTTTACCTTGCATTGGGGGAGTAGGTGGAAAAGGAGTAGAGGTGTGATGTTGAGGATATTGTGAAAGATGAGAAATGTAGATGGAAGGAGATTCAACATGTAAGGTGATAAGTCTGTGGTACTCCAGAGGATAATAATGATGAAAAAAGGTATGTGTGATAGAGCCACTAGGAGATAAAAGTTGTTGGACATAATAGCTATATGTATTAGGTTGCCTATATAGATCTTACTACCTTGGTGGTGGCATCCCTCATGACTATGGATTTTGCCATTGCTAGTAGTACTCTTGAGGTTGAGGTGGAGCCTTGCTTGGATAGTATTATGGTTGGTAATAGGGCTACCTATAGTTACATTGAGGATAAAGCAACCTCTTGGGTGTTTTTATTTTGATGAACTTTGCGTTTAAGAAATAAGCCTTAGACTCATGAAGATGTAACATTACATACTAGTAAATGTCATAACCATCATCATCAAATTTAGAGTATGTAACCTCCTCCACTATAGCTTCTTTTCCTTTTTTATGGTAATAGTTATTTTTTATATTTCTTTTCTTTTCCTCTTATTACTTATCTCTTTATTGTTTTGATTTTTCCTCTATGATCTTAAGTGATGTTTGGAATTTCTCATCTATGAAGTCTCACATCTTATCAAATTGCATTGAATTTTAGTAATAAATTTTTGAATTTCAAGGTTTTCCTTTAGATTAATTTCTTTAATGATGCTCCTTCATCAAGTTCATAGAGAAAAGCTTCATTTTTAGAAATGGAAGGATCTTTGTTATACTCTTCTATACTCTTCCTCTTCTTTAGTTCACCTTCCTCTTTTGTCACTTGATTAATAATCTTTGGATTTTATAGGCTCTCATTTAAGATAGTTTCCCATGAGCATAGACCCTAAGAATCTTTATTGTCTAATTTTTGATTCCATCTATGATATGATGTAGGGGCACTTTTTGAGAAATGCCATGGCTTAGGCATTAGTAAAAAAGAAAGTAGTATTTTCCCATTGCTATATTAAGGGACTTATGGTTATCATGTCTTCACCCTATAATTTGCTTTCTCAAGTTGGAAACCTAGACGTATGATTGATACTTATCATTAAACAACTCTAGAATTATACCCCATCTTTTAATGGATTCTAGATGCAAGGATTGGTACCAACTTTTGCTTCTTTAATGAGTGTCATTGAAAAGAGCTTTAGCTTTTTTAATTCATTTTTAATGTTTTGCAAGAAGAAAACATAGGATATATGGTCAAACTAACCTCTACTCTAATACTATTTTAGAAATTAGCATTTTAAAGATAAGGATAACCAAATCCAACTAACAAAATATTAATAACTTACATAAATATGCAAATTGTGATGATGAAATCTTATGGAGATGATGGTTATAATAACCTATGACAAATGTAACTCACATTTACCCACAAATAGTGGATGAGCTTATGCATAGTTATCAAAATACAATAGACTAAGAAAAAAAATATGTAAATGTCAAGCTAATACTCAGTTATGTAGTTAGATAGTTAATATATTTAAATATACTATGAAGATAGAAATATAGAGCTAGAGATCTTAGTATATGTAAGATAGAAAAAATAGCAAAGATCAAAGAAAACAGTTATAAGTTATGTATTCAATGGTTATAGTCTATATGCCACAATATGGAATGTATGTATTGTGTATATGAAACTACTATAATGACCTTTTTTGAATAAAAAAATCAAGAAACACATATAAACTAATAGTCATATTTCTTCTTAACCAAACATAAAATAATATGAGTACTCTTACTTATGTACACTATCATGGTTGTACATTTGGATATAGATAATCTACATTAAGATTGATATGTAATATAGAATCCTCAACATGTTAATTAGTAGTCATGTGATCATATGATCTAGTCCCATGTTTTATTTATGTATGTGCACATATACTAAGGTGCATAACCTATATTTATCTCATGTATTCTCATAGTGTCATGTGGCAAGAGTGCAAGAGTAGTGGAGAAGGTGTCTTAAGTGCACAAAGTTATGAAGTCATGAGTCATGTACATAAGTGAATGTTAAATTCATTATCGAATATTATTATGGGAGTTATGGTCCTTATTGAAGTCATGGTATTTATGCTCATTCATGGAGCATCATGTGAATGAAATTATTATCATTTATCAAGTTACTCCTCTCATTTCTATAAGAATGACTCATCATCTTCATTAGTATGATTAGAAATGCATAAGTGGTATTGAAAATAATGTAGTTGGTAATGCAAGAAATTTTATTGAAAATGTAAATCAAGAATACAAGAGGAGTGCTATTGAGTTGCTCTTCCTCTTATCCAACTTCATTCTTTACCTTTATGTTATTATGATTTAGAGATTTATGAGCTTTCCCTTCATCATTCTCTCATTCTTACAAAATATCTCACATATGAAGCTCTCCCATGATAGGCTAGCATGATTTCTCATAATTCTTTAATAACTATTTCTCTCATGTAACGATTGAAAACGTCGGTGGCTAGAGCACCAAGGTCGACGAGCGCACAACCTAACCTCGAATCTGCACGAGGGCCTACTAGAGGTAAAGATGAGATGCCCTAAACAATCTTGTCAATTGAAAAGGGACTTACTAGATGCAACATGGGTGCAACATGGCTAGCTACGATGATAATGCAAAATGGTGCTAAGTGTCTAGGTGATATCAATGGTGTTAATGATGTTGAGGGTAGTCAAGATTCTTGGTGATCATGAGGATGTCAATGTGTGGAGACTGCTGTCCAAGCCTAGTTCTAGGAGTAGCTATGTGGTGGAATAACAAAAAATGCAAATTAAATGCTAAAAATGCAAAGAGAGAGGGAAGCAGAATACCACCCCAAATGGGGTTGAGCATAGTTAATACCAAAAGGGGTTAGAAGGTATGTAGTGTACAATAGGTGCAGTGGATAGCATAGTCACAGTCTCAGGGGTGTCTAGTTGTGGAGACTGATGTTGTGCCATGGTGTCTATGTTTGCTAGGTTTGTAGCTATGGTGTGTAGTGGGTTGCAGTGTCCTATGGTGGCATGCAGTGAACTGCGGTGGGCTATGGTGGTCTGTGGTAGTCTACAACTTTGCCAAGATGCCTGTAGTTTCCTCCCTAGCACTCCTTAGGTTTGCAAGCCTATGAAGTCTAAAATGTGTCAACACCTCAAATTTTCCAACTTGCTTCAATTTTTCCATCCCCTAAAATGTTGAGGGTGAGGGTATTTATAAGGATAGGTTTAGCGTGAAATGTGGAGTGACTACTAGGTGGTAGAGGGAATAGTTGGGACTACGCTATCACCAACTATGCTCTCCACTAAGGCTAGTGGTGTTGTGCTCTGCTATGCTCTCTAGACTCTACAAGACTACGAAACTGTGACTACCCTACCAACTACATGTATATGCATTGAGAGGACCACAATGTACTTGAAAAAAGGAAACTTTTGGAGACTACACTCTAGGACTACACTCTCCATTGTTTGGTGTGGGGTTGAGTGTTGTTACAATTTTGGGGACAAAAGGGGATACAAAAAAGATGCATTTTGCTAACTATAATTACTAGAGATGAGTTGGAGCTAACCTAAATGCCAATGCTACATTGTAGAGGCCTTTGGAGGCTATTCTGGCTAACTACTCTTGACTACGCTATGGATTGGGGAAGAGCATTGTCACAACAATTAGAAAATTTTTTGTAAAATATGACTATGTGCTGACTACGCTCCCCACAAGAGGCTGACTATGCTCCCAACTAGGGATGAGTGTAGTCCTAGCACTTGTTAAAACATGTAGAAATTGACTTCTAGCTGACTATTCTTGATTACACTTTGGGCTAGTGGAGAGCATAGTCTCAACACTTGGAAAAAATTTGTAAAAATTGGGCCTTCATGCTAACTACGCTTGACTATGCTCTAAGGTAGTGGAGAGCATAATCTTAGCATTTGGAAAAATTTTGCAGTGGCTGGCTTGACACTTAAAAAAATTTGCAAAACTAGCCTTTGTGTTGACTACGCTTTAGGGTAGTGTAGAGCATAGTTTCAGCACTTCAAAAAATCTACAAAAAACTACACCTTCATGCTGTCTACACTTTCCTATGCTCTAGGGTAGTGGTGCGTATTCTTAGCACTTAGAAAATTTTGTAAAAAATGGCCTCATGCTAACACTTAGAAAAATTTGTAGTCAGGATGCTATAGTCCAAATTTGGTGGTGTTTCATCTCATTCTTTTAGTTTTCTTACATTCTTGTAAAAGTTCTCTTATTTCCTCAATTTTAGCTCCCATTCTTATAATTTTCTGTAATGTTCTCAATTGACTCTCATTCTGTCAACTTATTCTCATATTCTCATAAGTCTCTTACATCTTAATGTTCTTAAGTTTCTAACATCTTTTAGTTTTAGATATTTTCAAGATTTTTATAAGTTTAAATGATTTTAGTTAATTTGAGAAGAACTTATTATTTACTATTGATTTAAAGCCTCAAATAGTATATTTAGAAGACCTATAATGTATTATCAAATTTATTAGTGAGGTTGAAGTTATCATCTTTGCCCAAATCAAAGTTGAAATCCTTGCTTGCATTATTCTTTTGTGTTTTTTTTTGCAGAACCACAACCTTACCACAACTAATGGTAAGTCTGTTCTTGATCCCTATGCAAACCATGATTCATGGTTACCTTGTGATTTGACATTTTTATCACCATTATTTGTGATTTACTTGTGATCTATATTTCAAGTGTAAGAAATCTTTAGAAAGCTTAGACGATTCATTATAACTTGACCACAATCCATAGCTAACTTGTGATCTACCCTCATAACTTGATCATTACTCATGATTAGACATCACAACCCATGGTAGAATCATGGTTAACATAATATGATTATTGTATCTATATTTTAGGACATGACTTTAAAAAGATCTCAATAATTACAGCACAACCAATACATGACCCATGTCTAAAGACCATGATTCATGATCAACTCATGCTATAATATCACAATCAAGTCTTAACCCATGATGTTGCTTATGGTTGATAACTTTGAAGACTTGTATGTTGAAATTTTAGAGGTAGGCTAAGCTTGGAAGCCTTATTCCATTGCATAACATTGAGGTTCCACACAATTTCTATTGATCCATCTTCTATTGCATCAACTTTGATAATAGTATTAGAGCATTATGCTTTTATTGAAAAGAAAATAAAAATTAGTTCATGATTTAAAGAAATGCTATTTGAAGGAGGCACAATGATATGCTACTTTATTTGAAGTTTAGAAAAGTGATGAGGCATTTTCATTATAAGCTTTTAGAAGAATAAGACCTTAATGAAATATGCTTTTTCTTAAAGAGAAATTTTAGCTTTAAATGAGACATTTATGTTTAATCAAATTTAATAAGACATCTTTATTTAAAGAAGGGACATAAATTGTGTTTTAAGCCCAAATAAGACCAAAATTATTATTATTATTGGAGCCCTTTTATCTCATCATGATTGATGTAATTACAAATAATGACATTTTTATTACTTTATTTGATGTACTTTTATTTCAAATTGTATTTGAAGAGAACATTATCATCATTTCTTATAGGTGTTATAGTTGTTATGTTTGTAAAATTTCGAAGAAATTACATATTTTTTGTCAATGTGGAAAGTAAGAAAGAAGACAAAAAGAATCAAAAACCTGCATAAGATGTTTCCTTATGAGGTAGGACTGTCTTGAGAAAGGTAGTTAGCCATGCACTCAAAAGTATACTAGTATCATCTCAATGCGTCTATGCCCTAACTTATGGCCTAAAAAGACATAGAATCATAAGTCAATATGTTGAAGTTTGTTTCTCAAATAGTGAGTCATATACTCAAATGATGTAAAAATTTTAATTGGTTGAATGTTATGAACATCATAAGTGGTATTTAATAACCCAAGAGGTCTCATTCTCTCTAAATTTCTAAAACCCTAGATGGTGAGTTATGATGGTCCAAAGAGACCCTAACTATTGTAGCCCATAGAAGCATGGTAAATTAATCCAAAGAGGTCTTGTTATAGCCCAAGTGGAAATGTAACCCATGAGGAGGCCTAATGTTGTGTTGTAGCCCAAGAGGACTTTAATGTCTCAAAGAAGCCAAGATGAATATCATATATGACTCAAGTCATTGAAAATGCCAGGAAGACATAGAAAATGATCCAAAAATAGTCATGGTCTAAGAGACCCAATGAGGCTCATGAAAATCCACATTAAATTTCTCTTATAAATAAAAAAATTAAAAGGCTAAGTAAAGAAGTAAAGAGCCTTAAATATAGAAACCTTATATCCTCAATAATTTATAGAAAAGTCAAATATTGAAGAAGCCTTAAAATTAAAGTTGAAGGAATAAAAAATTGAAGATGCCTACTACCTTACAAATATTTTCAAAGTTAAAGAAGCCTCAAAAGATATTAAATAAGAAGAAATAATAGAATTAATATTTTTATTCGTAGGAAAAATTAATTTAGTTTTTTCATTAAAAGAGGTACAAAATTTAGCCTCAAGTTTATCTAGCCTCAAGCCTCAAGCAATTTCAGAAAAAGAAATCAAAAGTAAAGAATCCTTAAGTATTTCGATCAAGAAAGAGACATTAGCCTCAAATTTTTTCTAACCCTAATGTCACATCCCCATTCCCAAATGATGTGGTTGCCTAATGGAGATGGTGTCTCTTCATAACAAGTGTTATTGTTATCTTAACAAGACCTGAAAGGGTAGTTGTGATTAAGCCCCAAAAGGGCATGTTGTAATAATGGACGTGTCTCTTGAGATAACCTTTGGGGGTTTTACCTAAGGCATTTATACCTAGGGTTAGAGGTCATGCTAGCATGGAGTTATGGAGCTTGGAGAGGCGAGTAAAAAGAGCTGGGTGAAGCGGGATAAGAAGTGGACTAGCCATCCCTTCATAACAAGTCTCAAAAGAAGAAGGCAAAGGAACTTTAATATAATCAAGAAAACCATGAAGAATTCATAGAAGAATAGATCCAATCATAAATATTAATAAAGAAAAGAATTTAAGTGTTTAAGAAGATTAAGAAGTTAAACTGTCAAAATTTTAGCAATGGCAAAATTTTAATTTTCTCAATTTTACTTATTTTTAAGAGTCAAATTATCAATGTTATTATAACCTAACAATGAAAATTATGTAAAACGATCATAGGACAATAAAATTATCAAAATATTATAGATTTGTAGCGATTGAAAATGTCAGTGGCTGGAACACCAAGAGGTTGCCGGGCATATAGTTTAACCTTGGATCCGTGCGAGGGCTGTGCTGGAGAGAAATGGAAACAGGGTGCCTTGAATGGTTTGGTCGATCAGACATGGACTTAATCAGTGTAACTTAACCTTTCGTAAAAGTTTGGTATTACAAACAAGGCATTCCAATGAAGTGATAATTAACCAACGCAAAACAATGGAAAATGATGGGAAATGCGACAATAATGAACAAATAATGAAAACAATTTCGGTAAGAAATTGCACCACCCCAAGATCAAGGATTTGATCTTTGTTTTGTTGGAAGATGTAAAACTAAACATGCAACATAGAGAAGTATGGTCACAGGTCCCTGAGCTGTAGTCAATAACTTGCTACTCGGGATTCTTCTGTTTGCCAATCTGCTCACCAAAGTGCCAAAATGCTAAACCCACAAAGGGATGTCTAAAGACAACCAGAAAGCTCAAAGCCAACTAGAATGTTAAAATGCCAACTATGCTCTCCAAAAGCCAACTTAAAAGCCAACCACGTAAAAAGCCAACCCTTTGAGCATTTTTCACCAGGGTATTTATAGGGATAGGAGTAGTTGAAAAATGTGGTCTGGATGCCATGTGTCCTGGTCCCCACAAGGTGTAAACATGGCTATGCTATGTAGGTGTGTGATGTTGGATGTGTGTGATGTTGGATGTGATACTTGTTACGCTGTGACCATACTGCTAAAATTGCATGTGCCAAAATCCAGAAAGCATGCCAACAATGAAAACAAAATGGATCCTACACTCTAGGACTACGTCTTCCCTACTCTTGCAAGCAGGGTCAAGCATAGGGAAAATTTTGGAGATTAACCAAGGATATGCAAAATGAAGCAAATTTGCTGATTTTTCCCACTGAAGAGGTGCTAGGGTGAGAATGATCATGTAGGTGCCAGGCTATGCTATGTAGGTGTGTCATGCATCCTTGTCTGATCTGCAATGTTTTTACTAGGAAATTTTTCTTGAGGCATGAGGGCTAAGTGGGATAGTCAGTCTTGGAGGCCAAAGTGTTGCCAAGTGCAATCCTCTTGCTAGAGCCACTTGGCAGAGGGGCCTTTGTGCATTTTGTCCTTGCTACACTGCATAGCGTAGCACCTTGTGTTGGTTGAATCCTGACTTATTTTGCAACCATGTTGTCATAGGATGTTTATTATGTCTCGATGTGTTGGCAGAGAAAGCTTGCTTGATGGTTGCAACATGGGAAAATGCTTTGGAAGACTGACTTATTATCAACTTGCATCTTGGATGCCTAATTGGTCTCTTCAAGACTTGCTATGCTACGCAGCGTAGCATAGCATAGCAGATTTCTCAGCTAGAAAATTTGCTAAACTATTTAGCTCATCCTGAATACTTTCGAAAACTCCTAGCATGGTCCCTGGGTAGATTGTCAGCTGGGTCAATTCTCTAGTTGGGCAGGCTGGAGAGTTCAGCAGGCCTGTCAGCCCTAGAGATAGAAAACTTACCAAACTGTATAGTCTATCCTTAGTGCCTACACTATTTTGATGGTCCATTGTGATGCTACACTTGTGGAAATCCTTTGCCCAAATTCCAAGACTCTGCTGAAGCATCAGGGTCCTAAAATTTTATGGTGTTTCAATGGCCCCTTGTTGTTGACGTTTGGAGGATCTACCCAAGAGATGTCAACAAAGAATATGAAACACCATGAAAAATAAAATGCTAACATTACTCTCCAATGGTCACTTAGATGTTTCTTTGCTATGCTTGGAAGTATCAGGATAGTCATGTAAGGAAAGGGGGAAAGGATGGACTTGAGGGGACAGGTTCAGGAAAGGAAAAAATGTAACATAGTGTGGTCCCTCATTAAAGTGCTTGTGAGGGAGTTGGCATGCATGGGAATCCTTCTTTGTTAGCTTTTCAAACTCTCTTTTGGAGTGCTTAGAGATGGTCGTTGTGAAAAAATTACCGTGCCATTTGGTTTGGGCACACCTCTTTTTTTTTGGATTTTTTCATTTTACCTCTACTGTTCAGCCATGTTCACTTGTAGACAACCTCATTGTTGCAAGACAGGTATTTCCTCCCTGAGATGAGTTGTGTTACATCCATGTAGAGCTTTGACCTACCTACAAATGCTTCCCATGGGTGAGTTGCGTTACACATGTCATGGACTTGACGGTTGGGCATGTGAGAGGGCTTTATATGGAATGGGAAAACTTGTAAAAGAGACGTGAAAAGAAAAACTATGAGTATAGGAAACAAGATGAATATGGTTAAGAGGGAGGGTGGGATTTGCACTCCCAAGTACCCAAGCTAGTCAGAACGATCACTTCAAAATGATGTAGTGCTCTACTCTCCTGGCGAAATGCATCTCTGAGCGACATCATCTTGGCCTGTATCCTGCAAATGCAACAGAGAGAAAACCAAGAAAATGTAACCATGAAATGCAGTGAAGGAAATGTCTCACTTGCTTTAGAAATTGCCAAAGTAGCAAGCATTGTTGCTAAGGCATGCGACATCCAAAGTAGGAAGGCCAGTAGTGGTTCTAGTAGTAGTAGGCTGAAGGTGTTGGCACTAAAGAGGCTAGGAGTTGTGGTGATGTGAGTGCTTAGGATTCCCTGCCCAAGGAGAACATCATGTAGTTTAGCTATAAGGTGAGAAGCCTAACAACTAAATGTCGTTTGGGCTCAGATGATGATGAGGGATGGAAGGTAACAACTTTGTGGCTGGGCCACAATAGTGCTGCAACTCCAGCAGCAGGCATTGATGACAGGAGCTACCGCCAAGATGACTGGCTGTGGTAGTGGTAGCTCCAAAATGTTAGCAAGATGTCAGAAGACATCTCTAGAGGATTAGCAAGATGCCAGGGGCAGTGGTGCTTCATGTGTTCCAGAGTGTGTTTCCTTGGTAATGTGAATTGCATTCTAGAACTAGAACATCCCACCCCATATTATCTAGAAAGTTGACATTGTGCACGCTCACTTGTTTGTAGGGTCATGGATGTGAACTGAGAACATTATGCTATGAGCCCAGTTTAAGATCTTGGTAGACCATCATATGTACTGGTTTAAGGTCCCAGCAGACTGTGATGTGCTAGTTTAAGGTCCTAGTAGATCATTGTGCTAGTTTAAGGTCCTAGCAGACTGCTGTGTTAGTTTAACATCGTAGCGGATGGTGGATGGGCTAGTTTAAGGTCATAGCAGACCATACTATGGGTGCTAGTTTTACATGATAGCCCAAGGACTTATTGTGCCAGTTTATAATCATAGTAGACTATTAGTGCCAGTTTTAAGTCATAGTGGACATTCTTTGCTAGTTTTACATCATAGCGGATGATCTGTGCCATTTTATAGTCATAATAGACTGTCTATGCCAGTTTATAGTCATAGCAGACTATCTACTTACCTTGCCTTGTATCATATGTAGTATGGCTTGAGGTACAAGTGGTTCATGGGATTTGCAAACTCTTTGCCATCCATATCGGCTAATTTGAAGGCCCCATTCTCACAGGCTTTTGTGACTATGAATGGACCTTCCCAGTTTGCTGAGAACTTGCTTACATATTCACGAATAGCTTTGAGAACTAGGTCCCCCTTTTTGATCAACTGTTGATGTAGATTGGAATGATGCTTTTGTCATTGCTTTTCCTAGTACCATTTAATGCGATCAAGTGTTTGGACACACTCCTCCTCTACGGAGTCAAGGTCAATGATCCTCAACTTGTTGTTCTAGGCTTCATTCACGATGCTTGAAAGGATCATCCGAAGTAATGATACCTACAATTCAAGAGGTAACACTACTTTAGATCTGTAAACAAGGCTGTAGGGAGTCTTACGTATGGCCATTCTGCATGTCGTATGGTAAGCCCACAACACGTAGAGGATTTGCTCATGCCATCATCTCTTATTTCTACTAAGCATCTTTTTAAGTAAGTTGATGATGGCCTTTTTTGTTGCCTCCACCTGACCATTTTCCTGCGAGTAGTATGGTGATGAAAAGGATTGGTTGATGCCAAGGTGGTTGCAAAAGGTTTTGGTTTTCATTCTACTAAATTATGGCCCATTATTTGTTACAATATTCATAAGAAGACCAAACCTTGTTACTATGTTATCTAGGATAAAGTGGAAAACCTGTTGGGATATAGTCTTCCTAAGGGGGATAGCCTCTACCCACTTTGTAAAGTACTCAGTGGTAGTGATGATGAAGCTATGTCCTATGGAAGACTTAGGTGTGATGGGTCCTATGATATCTAGCCCCCAACATTGGAATGGCCACATAATCTATGTGGGGTACAACTTAGTAGGTGATACATGTATAAGATTTGCATGGTGTTGGCATGTATCACATGTTCTAACTTTGGCAAGGCAATCTCATTCAATGCAAGGCCAATAGTACCCTAGGCATCTGATTTTTACTACCATAGATCTAGGGGCTATGTGTCCTCTGCATAGTCCCTCATGGACCTTGTTAACAATTTTTTTCGCTTCCTCCCCACCAACACAAGTTAGTAATATCCCATCAAAAGAGCGTTTACATAGGGTGTTATCTCCTATAAGGATATACCGTTGGGCTCGCTTTCGGATCGCATCCTTTTGAGCAGATGTCAAGCCGTGTGGGGGTTCACCGTGTTGAAGATAGACTTTAATGTTAGCATACCACTCTTGGGTATTGGTAGTGTTGACAACTACAATGTGTGTATCTTGGATGATAGGATCAATGCATTCTATTATTGAAGTGGGAAAAGTTACAAATAGGTGCGATGGCACATTCAATGCTAACATGGCTGAGGCATATGCTACGGTATTGTTGTTGTGGGCCATGTGTTGGATGTCTATCATTGTAAACAGTTTCAGCAAATTCTTTTCCAAGTCACAATAAGGCTATAAGTGTGAAGCTTTATAGGCATAGACTTTGGTAATCTAGTTGACAATGAGCTGGGAATTGCCTTGGACTGCCAAATGTTTGATCTCTAGCTCTTGAGCTACTAAGAGGCCTCTAAGGAGTCCTTCGTACTCAACTATGTTGTTCATACAAAGGAACATAAAATGGTAAGAAAAGGGTTAAATATCCCCATAGGGGAATGTAATGACGGCAGCAGCACTACCACCTCGCGTAGTTGAGGTGCTGTCAAAATGCAAAGTGGCTTCGATGTGTAATGGCATAGGATTGACACTGCTGATATGTTCGTCAGGGAACTTCGGCTCTATCATTGCTTGATCATTGATGGGTGAGGTTGTGAGCTGTGTGGCTATTTCTTGTCCCTTTGTCAATAATTGGGCAACATAATGCAAATCGAATTCCGTTGTTATAGCTTTTCATCTGGCTATCCTACTGCATTTGTATAAATTGTTTATGATAGCCCGAAGTATGTTACTCTTACATATGATCTTAAATTGGTTGCAGAAGAGGTAGTGTCTCCATTTTTTTAGTGCAAACACTAAGGCGAGACAATTTCTTTCTACTTCATTATACGTTTCCTCATAAGATATTAGTGCATGGCTCAAGTAATAAACTGAGATTTCAGAGTCGTTATCTTTCTTCTAACATAGCAATGCTGCAATAAATGTATCCGAGGTGGTAAGGTAGATGTAGAAAGGCTTATCCCTATGTGGTGGGTAAATAGTCGGGAGGTGCAAAAGCTCTTTCTTTAAGTCATCAAAGGCTTGTTGACATCATTCTGTTCACTCAAAGTTGACCCCCTTCTTTAGCAAGTGTTGCATGGGATGTAACTTGTCAGTCAACCTTGCTATAAACCTTCTAATAAACTATATTCTATCTTGTAACTTGCGTAATTCTTTAAGGTTGGTAGGGGGTGCTAGGTTAATGATGGCCTTAACTTTGTCAAGGTCCACTTGTATTCTAGCTTCTAATACTACAAACCCTAGCATGCATTCGATTTTAACTTTGAAAACACATTTCCTTGGGTTGAGACGCAAGTCATACCTGTGACAATGCTTGAGGACTACATCTAGATCATTGGGATGATCAATAGCTTCCTTAGACTTGACTACTATGTCATCCACGTAATCATTTAGTCTCTCCAAGAGTTAGTCACTAAAAATGTACATCATGGCTCGTTGATAGGTTGCTCTTGCATTTTTGAGTCCAAAAGGCATCATGGTGTAATAAAAGGTTCTCCAAGAAGTCATGAAAGTAGTTGTTAACTGATTCTCTAGGTTGATGCAGATCTAGTTGTAACCTGAAAACTCATCCATAAAAGATAGTAAAGCATGACTAGCTGTAGTGTCAATTAGTTGATCAATACTTGGTAATGGGAATTCATCTTTAATCGTTGCTTTATTAAGATCTTGAGAGTCTATACAAATTCATATACCTCTCATTTTCTTAGAAACCACAATGATGTTTGACACCCACTCTGAGTAATCGACCACATAAATGAAACCAGCTTGATACAGTTTGGTAATTTCATCATGTACGGCTAGTGCGATTTTGGGTTTGATTTTTCGAGCCTTTTGCTTAACTGCCTTGATACGTGGGTCTAAGACAATGTTATTTTGTATGAACCATAGGTCTAGGCCTGGCATGTCATCATAGGACCACACAAACACTTTAACATTATCTTGGAGAACCTTAGATATGTCCTTTTGCATTTGTGAACCTAAGAGGGAGCAAAGTTTTAATGTCTTTACTTCCCCCTTGGATGTAGTTATAGGTGTTTCAATGAGAGGATCCTTAGTCACATCCCCAGCCTCTAAGTCTAAGGCTTGGACCATATGTTTGGGCCAATCTAGGGATGTTTCCAGGGATGCTATAGTGTTGTTAGTAGATGATTCTCAGTCTATTGATTCTAATTTTAGGTATCTCGTATGCTTGCCATGAGGACCTGTCAAGGTTAGAAGCAAATGTAGATCACCATGCATAGCCATTTTTGTTAAAATTGCCACAATAGAAAGAAATACCAAGTCAAGTGATACCTATTTGTAACATCTAATGAATGTTTGTAAAGTAACAATACAACATGAGATAATCATCAATTACTATGTAAAGTTTGCAAGTTACCAGTTTAAGGTCTAACGGGTTTGAAAATGCAAGGAGCATTATCTTTGCCAGTTTAAAGTCATAGTAGACCGTAACAATGCAAAACTTCATCTAAGATATGAGATGAATGCTAAAATTGCTAGTTTAAGGTCATGGTGGACTATCATTAGGCTACATTGTACGTTAGCATCCCATGTAAATTAGAATTGCCAATTTAAGGCCTTAGCGAACTATTAATGGTGCAAAATTTGGTGGGCCCACTTACTATGCTACCAAAGAGTGTTATGCTACTATAGGATTTCACTATAGTAGCGCTACACTATGGGGGCATTCCGCATTACTCAGGATACAAAAATGACAAGTTTTTTACTACATCAACTATAAATAGGGGTTTACCCCTTGGTAAACTTGTCATTTTCATTGTCAGAGCCCAGAGCCCATACTTAGAGTGTAGCGTGGTTGCACAGAGAGAGAGAGAGAGAGTAAATAGATGTAGTGTAGCATTTGGTAGAGATAATCCGTGAGTGAGACAATGGCACCCAAAGGTGAACGCAAGCATCGAGGACTTGCCAAGGTAGATGAGGTGAAGGACTCTTTGGGATGTTTGTCCAAGGCACGCATTGAGGTGCGACAAGAGACTTCGTCAGCTCGGTAAGCCACTATGCTATCCTTATTTTCTTTAGGTAATGAATTAGATCAAATTGTTATTACTGTTCTTGCATTTATAGTCACTATTTCAATTGCTAGTTTGGCTGCTATGCCGTCATTGTCTCTAGTTGACCATAGCAGTTGTACGGATGCTACGCTATGGCTACATACAGTATCGTCTTAACTGCCATTATTAAGAATGGTGATTGCTTTGTTATGAGGGTTTGGGAAATTCTGAGTGGCATAGTGCATGCTTGGCATATCTTACCACTCTTAGAAGGGTTTAGTTATTCACGAAATTTTTTTATGACATCGTGATGCATGTTTAACGTAGTGTAGCGTGAGTTATTTCATGTGGCAAGATAGGGTTGGGATGGTGGAGGCATTGTGAATTCTTTCTCATATGCATTGTTTAAGGCTGTAATGTTTTTGTTATTGTTATGCTACTCCATTAGGTCATAAGGCCTTTAGGCCATTATAGTGGTAGTCTATCACCCTGCTACACTATTAAACTTGTAACATTGCTACGTTGTTAAATTTGATTTTTTTTACCATCAAGTTTTCCATGTTTCCATGCTTGTCTCAGTGGTATTTTGGTTATATTATTATACAGTTACATGTCTACCTACGCTTGTTCATTTGCTACGTCACATGTCATGCATTTGTCTTGCTATGCTGCGTGTGTCGCAGTTGTCACTCTTAAGTGGGAGTGTAACTGTTACTCTGCATGTCTGTTATGTTGTGCTATGTACTACGTAACTATTACCATAATGCACACCTAGCGTTGTTACACTGTGCGGGGCTTGACAGCTATGCTACGCTACAAGTGACACTTTATTACGTTCCCCATAATGTTTAACTCTATTTTATGTTAAAGGGAAATTTGCAACTGGAAGATCATGCTATGCTACATGTAAAGAGAGGGTCATAGTACGCTACTTGTAAAAAGATGGTTATGCTATGCTACATGCAAACCTCACTTGAGCACAAAATGTTTGATGCTTTGTCATGCAGGGTCATGTTGAAGCTTATTCTGATTATCCTTGAGATTGTAGGAGTCCTGTGCTACCTCAGTGAACCAGTGGCCAATGTCCCTCCTCCCCATGCACGTGTGGGGTAGTAGGCGATTTGGTTCTGGGAGGGTGCATGGGACTTCTTACAATTCCTCCTCCACCATTTTAGTGTGATCGTGTGGTCACATTTATTAGCTGAGACAACAGCCACAATTATAAAAACACTATTGCCTGGGGTAAACCAGGGCATTCTGAAATTCATGGCTGACAAGGTGATTGGAGGTGAAGGTATAGAGGGTTCCAACTAGTTCCCAAGAGGCTTAAGGCACTTAAGTTGGATCTAGGACATGCCTGAGTACAAATGCTATCACTTATATAACATGTTATACGTTGCTCGCCACATGGGCACTTGCTTTTAGAACCCACATGGAACCATTTACTATGCTGATGAGTGAGTTTTGTGAAGGTGTCTTAACATGTTGTATAATCTATGTTACTCTAGACAGAGGTGTTAACTATATTTTTTTATTTCCAGGTTTTATATTGATAGGAATGATCTTCATGGTGATATAGACACCTTAGTGTTGGCACAGATGGCCTTGTAGGAGTTCTCCTCTACCAGGAATGTGCGTGCTAACATAATAGGACAACTTGGGCTTGAGTTTAAAACCTACCCAACCCAGTATTCCTAATTTTATGGGAAGTGTAAGGAAGTTGGTTGGTTGGATAGGGAGTGGGCATCCCTTAGATCACTTACCATTGAAGACGTACTAGTGGAGCTCTCACCATTTCCTATGCCATTTAAACCTAGTACGCTAAGCTGTGGATCCATTGTTATTTGTTCAAGTAATGATGTGCTTTGATCATGTTTTTTTTATTATTTTTGCTAACTTTTTTTTGTAAACTATTACAATGATGACAGAATCCCAAGAGGTCACTGTGATCACCTTCGAGCATAATGAAACCAACCTCTTTTTCAAGTACAGGGAGGTGGAAGAGACACAACGTTGGCTCTACAATGGGGCCCCAACCACCCTTGTCCATGAGGAGGCTGGGCTCATGGAATTTTTTTTGGCTATAAACCTAAGTGTCCCACCTATTGAGATGCTTTTCCTAGCTAATTCCTTCTCCGAGAAGGCTTATCGCTTCCGTACACGTGTTCACGGCGTATGGGTGGTGTTTGAAATCAACGACCAACTATTTGCAGATCTTTTCGGTGTCCCTTCTGATGGTCTCCCTATAGGAGAAAAATCTGAGAAAGATGCAAACCATCAGGGGGACATTGAGGAGTGGCTAGGGATGGCTAAGGACCGAAAGGGGATCTACATTGAGAAGGTCAGGCTAAGGGTGGCCAAGACGATTTACCCTATCTTTCGTGCCCATGCCTTCCCCAAGCTACTCTCCCAAGGAAAAATCCTTAGAGTGGAGCAGGCTTGAATAATGAGAGATGTCATGGAAGAAGGGACTCACTACAACTGGGCCAAGTACCTTTGTGAAGGCTTGCAGGCTGAAATGTTCAAACATCATAGGAAGCTTAAGTCCTGTTTCAACATGCACTACACCTTCTTTGTAGCATATTTGCAATGATTTGTGGAATTCTTGGTAGTCCATGAGAATGGCATCTAGGTGCAACAAGATTGTAGTCAGATTTCCAAACCATGGACTTGCCAAGTTTTCCATACCACACGATCCCAAGATCCACTAGAAGCTATTGGGGAATCATTTTTGATAATGACAAGGGATTGGGTGGCACATCCCTTTCATGCCTAAGACAACATGGGAGAGGCACCCCCCATCAAAAAGGACAATGTGACAAGGGGAAAACATCTCATTATCGAAACAGTGATGACTAGGTTGCACCATAAGAAATCTCGTCCTACCAAAGAGCTTCCCTGTACAAATGAAAAGAGGGAAAAGAAGCTGCGACTCAAAATTTGCAGAGTGCAGCCCCCAATTGGTAAGTGTGTTTAGCTATTTGGTTAATGCTTACTACGCTGTGATACGCTAGGTAGTGTTGTATGGTGTAGCATCTATTCTGAGTTGGTATATCTTGCCTATTGTAATTATGTTTTATTAGCAGACGAAAGAGAAGAGAAAGGGAAGGAAGAGGTTCTGGCCCCCAGAACAAGGGTGACTAGTGAAAATGAAGAGGCCCCAACTGCAAAAGAAAGGGCTCTAGTTGATGAAGAAGAGGCCCCTGTCGTAGAAGAAAGGGCCCCGATCGGTGAGGAAGAGGTCCCTGCTGACAAAGAGGAGGCCCCTACCGATGAGGAAGAGGCCCTTGCCAATCAAGAAGGGGCCCCTACTAATGATCCTTTTTTTGAGTGTGGTTCAGTACCAAAGGGGCATATGAGTGTTGAGGATGCTGTTACATTGTTGGGTCAGCTAGAAAGAAAGGGGCTCCACTTTGACACTGGTGAGTTTGACCACTTGTTTGACAGTGTATCGATGGGTGACCCCTCGCTATCATCCCTGAGGGTTTGCTGGGTAGGAGCTTTACATTATCATTTACGTTGTTCATCATCTTTGTTGTAGTCCTCTCCACTATGGCTACCACATTTTACTATGCAGCAGACACCACTGTTGATGCTCTTGGACATTCTTTGATTCGCCTACGACCATGGACCGAGACCCTCGACGAATTCACTTTTATGAAGGGGGTAGTGGATGACATGATCGATCATCTGAGGCAGATCGATCTAGAAATTGGTAAGTTAAAGTTGCTACATTGTTGCAATTTCACTATCTCACTATGACTAATGCCCTTTTGTGTGTGGTTGGCAGCCTCTTGCCTCAAGTGGAACCCCAAGTAGGCGGTTGAGGTTGATGCTATACCCAAATTTCCACTGGAGGTGACGAAAGTACCTCATCACATATACAATGAGGCAAGTAAATGTGTGTTGTACTCGGCATGACCTTTGTGGGAATGCAGGCATGTGAACGAAGACCTATGGAAATGGGTGCAAAAACTTGAGAAGGGGAAGGCTCACCTAACTGCTGATGTGGGGGATCTGCAATCCAAGAATGAATTCCTATTGGCCCGAGACACTAATGATGGAAGTTTGCATACAACCATCATCGACTACGCAAGACATTGGATGGCTATGTGGCGCAACAATGAAGCCACATGCAAAATAATCAAACAGAGCATGCAAATGGACCTTCTAGCCCAGAAGAACCAAGATTGAAAGGATTATAGCGTGAAGGTTTACGAGTGGGGGCAGGCACAGAAGAACCACAAACACATGTATAAACTAGAATGTGTTGCCTATCGTAAAGAGTATTGGGATGCTTTAGTCAAGTTGCATACCCATGAGCTATTCCTTGACATTATTAATGCTTCTGGGGCTTATGATAGGTTTATGCAATAGGTGATAGTTAGTGAATCTCCCAAAAGGGAGGTGACCTTACCTGCGGGTGAGACTACCATTGCATCTTTTCTCCAGGACCACCCAGATGGAAAACCATAGAAAAGGAGAAAGTTGCAGCAAGTGCTAATCTAGGGGATAGGAATTGGGCCGACATCACTAAGGAGGAGATTCTGCAACACCTTGCAGCCAGCATGGATCGAATACCTCCCGAAATAGACACGAGGCCATCTCAGGTTAGTCACTTTTTGTGGTGCCATAGTTTATTTTATAAAAGCCCTTATTGTAGCTTTAATTGATTATTTTATTTTCTTTGTTGCATAGGATCTAAATGAAAATGCAGGATCCAACGAAGCCAAGGATGGTGGTGCGGGTGAAGACTCATAGCATAGCAGTGGGGAATTTTATTCTTGTCTTTGAATTTACAAAAAATTTTGTAAACATTATCGATTGATATTAAATGAAGAATGAAATATGAGGAGATTCATTTCATTTTGGCTAATGTGTTGTATTATTTTTATTCTTTGTCTTTTTAAGCTCCTTGGGAGCTTCTCGTTTTAGTTTTAGGCCATTTTAGGCCATAACAATAGTTTAAGGCTATTTCAAGCTGATGCTAATAGTTTAAGGCCATTTCAGGTCATCACTAGTTTTAAGCCATTTCAGGCTATTGCTAGTTTTAAGCCATTTTAGGGCATCGCATAGTGATAAAAAAAATTTGCTAGTTTTAGGCCTTAGCGGGCCATGATGTAATGCAAACAACAGACATAATCTGAACAATGTAAACAATGAGGAAGACGCTAGCGTAAACAATGAATGTGAAGCAAATAATGTGAGCAGTGAATGTATTGTTGATGCAAGAAGTAATCATGGTGGAAGCAATGAAGTAGTGCTAACGCAAGTAATGATTATTCTCGTAGCTGCTTCCTAACCCATCATGGGCTCAATGATGCATACAGCTGAGGGGCCTTATTATGATACTCTTTTATGTCATCATCTACTACCTGAAATGGTAGCTCAGCCCATGTTGCTTCCTCATTCGAACTAGTTTCAACTTGTTTAGGCATTTTAGTTTGAACAGGGGTTTGGTCTTTAGAGATTTCTACCTCTGACACTTGCTCCATTCCTACATTATTTATGGCTTGGGGATCTACTTCATTGCCATGAATTATCACTTCCCCTCCTGCATAGGACAAGTGAATCTCCTGATGTATTGGAGAGGAAACAACCCTCAATTGGGCCAACCATGATCTCCCCAAGATCAGGTTGAACCCAGGCATTTCTTCTACGACTATGAATACTACATTTCTGGGGAACTGGTCCCCTGCCACAAAGTTAATATGCACAGTTCCTTTTACTAGCACACACACCCCATTAAAAAATTTCAAGCAGGATGTCGTTGTGGGCTTAATTTGATTGACAAAGCCCAATTTGTCCACTATGGGGAAAGGGATGACATTAGTAGCGGCCCTGTCATCAACATGTACCCTTTGGATCCTATGTTGTTCAACCCAAATTGTGATGAACATAGGTGCTATTGTGACCTGAACCTTTTCAGGATCATCCTTAATGGACTCGTTGTGGAATGTCAACTGAGCTAGCCATGGTTCCTCAGTCGTAGAAGGAAGCATGACTGCATGGATTAATTTCTCCTCTATCGACATGTTTTTGTCAACTGGTATAGACATTAACATGTGAACCATGGCTTCGCAGTGTGTAGTGGAAGTCATTACCAAGTCATATAGGCTCAAGGTTGTGTTTTTTTGTTTTAGAACCTATTTAACTTGGGTGAGGGTGTTGAACAGATCTTGCCCACCCTCTTTCTTGTTATCCTTTTCCTCCTCCATTCGTCCTAGGAGACGGATCTCGCGAGGAGGGGGAACTTCAGGTTGAGGGTTTTGCTTTCTTGGATGGGGGTGGTGACGATTACTTCTACACAACATTATCGATTGTTGATGATGAGGGGACTGTATGCACCAAGGACAAGGGGGTAGGCTTGGGAGGACCTAAGGCAATAAATTCCTTAGCCATCTTGTCCACTGAAAGCTCTTCCTATTTCTTTTGAATCGGGGCGGGGGGGGGGGGGGGGGGCCTGCTTTGTAGGGCTGTTTTAGATGGTTGGCTCTATGTAATGGGGACCATTAAATGTTTTGGAATCCTAATGACAAATAGTACCTATGGTGTTGGTGTGGGCAATGGTATGGTTTTGAGCACAAAAGCTGTAGGGGCAGATGTTTGAGGGGGAACTTTAAGGAAGAATGGTTGTTGCAGCATCCTTTCTACTATTGTTGGTGTTGCCATGCTATGTTGAGGCACATGCACCACAAACGGTTGTTGTGGTGGTTTTGGGTTACTATCAATGCCAATCATGTTGATGATATACCCCGCATTGTTGGTGTTGAGGGGATCCTTATAAATGTGCATGGATTGGTTTTCATGGTGGATAGAACTATTTTTGTCTAGGACAAGCTTGTCTTGATTAATCATGCATTGAATGTCATCTTTCAATGCCAGGCAGCAGTCCATGTCATGATTGCACAGTTGATGGTAATCACAGAACCATTCTAGCCTGAAATTCTTAGGAACTTGAGGCTCATTGGGTGTGGCCAAGGAGGGGTCCCTAAGAAGTTCGTAATATCACTTATGACACTTAATCGGTTACTTCGACATCTGCTTATGTTGAATATATCCAACCCCTAATGGTTGCTTTAGGAGTTCTAAAGGCTTAATGGGTAAGGAGTGTACTTGGAGTGATCCTTGCACTTGAAGTTGGGCTTAGGCTAGGTTAATACCTCTGGTGCTGATGTTGAAGGCTGACCAGTGTTGCTTGAGCTAGATGTTGTTGCTGCGGCCACATTTTTGTTGTTGTTATTCTTGGGTTTGGCCTTGTTTGCCATAGCGGCCATCGTGGATATTGCGGCCTTGCTCTTCTCCTTGTCCTTTTTGATATATGTGTTTTTGTATGCAACATAGGTTGGGTCTTTACTAGCTTCGGCAGCATCTTAGATGCTCTTCGTTTGAGTGAAAGATTGATTGAGGAAGCATGGGGCTAAGTAGTACAATTTTGACTTAATAAATTCATTTATTGCCCCCTTGAAGATAGCCAACAAATGGGCCTCTACGATAGGCTCACAGATCTCATTCAAGGTGGTGCTCCACCGCTGTATGAACCTTTGCATAGATTCTAGTGGGTCTTACTTGATGCTCATCAACTAATCTAGCATGACCTCCAATTTCAATTTATATTTGAAACGAGTCACGAACTGAGTCAGCAACTCCTCCAAATTTGAGATGGAGGCACGTGGGAGCACACAATACTAGTCTAGAGCTTTGCCCATCAGAGACATGGCAAAGAAGTGGATGATAGTATGTGGCCACTGTTGCAACAACAAAAATTTGGATCTGAATGTAACTAAATGTGCGTTGGGATCGTCCTTCCTATTGTATTTTGTGAATTCGGGTAGTGGCATCCCATGGGGTAACGTGAGCATGGGGATAGTTGGGCTGATGGGGTTGTCATGGTAGAAATCCATGACTTGCACTGTGTCAGAACCGGTGGCTTTGAGATGTTTAATCTCTTTAGTGAGGGTCTGGATAGGTTGGAATGCTTGATCTAGACCTGATGATGTTGTAGATGACTGTTGGGTTGCATAAATAGTTGTTGTATGTGGCGATGGGGGTTGCGGTGGAAGGGCAGCGGCCTGGCCCATGGGGGAAGCTGTTGGTGCCTCTCCTACAAATGGTGTTGCTTGGGCCATCAAACACCTAGAAGATGATGCTATTGGTCGGGCTACCGCTAGTGGAGCCGTGGGGTTGGTAATTTGCATGACTGATGGGGCGGACCATAGCCCCACACTAGGTTGTACCACTTACGGGACTAGGTATGCTTGGTGGTGAACATAATGTGACATTTGGGAGGATTGCATAACAAGGAGAGAAGTGGTTGGGATCCACCATGCAGTTGGGGTTAGACCTGTCATTGATGGTGGGACATGTGTAGATAATGGAATGGGAGTAGGAACTCCATGCAACTGTGATGTAGGCACGGTGTGCACGTATCGAAACATAACTATGATTAGCACTTGGTACGATGACAAGGCAAAGTGAGGAGAGAGAGTGCCTGGGAATGAACTGAAGGGGTAGCGTGTTGGTGCGTTGAGGGTACATGATGGCTGCCCATAGCTGACGAAAGTGTAGGTTATGGTGGAGCCGTGGTAATCATAAAGGGGATAGAAGCAAAGAGTGGGTTTGACTGGAAGACAGCGATGTGAGGGATAACTGTAGGGTAGGTCTGGCCACCACCCTCGAAATGGGAATCCAGGTCTTCCTATCCATCCTAGAATGCCTCATCATAATGGGATGCCATGTCTCGCTCCCTAGACTTACTGACTCATATCAGATGGTCCAAGATCCACTGATACGTGTCTGTTAGGTGGATGGTAACATCAGGGGTAGGGATAAATTCCCTACCATTCCGATGAAGGAACTCAAAGTTACATTTGTCTTTGAGTTCTTGGCGATCCAAGGGTAGATTCGCCTAGATCTTGACACAGAGGAAGTCATAATGCTCTCCATCTTGTGCCAAGCACTCAGGTGATAGGTGTCGGGGCTTGAGAGATTGATGTGGCACCAACACTGGGCTGGTGGTCACTCAACACCTATGGTGTTTTGAGTCAAGAAAGAAACCTCAAGGTTCAAGGTGGAAATAGCAGTGGTTGCAGGAATCATTTTGTATGATTAAAAGAAAAGAAAATCACAAATGAGTAACACATAACCAACAAGTAATTGGAGGCTTTTCATCCTACCGATTTCTAAAGGAATTGTCGTTGTGACTAGTCTATACCACACGATGTGTAGACAACCACAAGGGTGTCACGTCTACGCTAGTAGGTAACGGGGTATAGACATCATGCAGGATTACCCATAAGATGAAGAAAGGGCACCAAAAGGCCCTCCTTCTAGCGCTAAAAACTATAGCGATTGAAAATGTTGGTGGCTAGAACAATGAGAGGTTGTTGGGCGTACAGTTTAACCCTAGATCTGCGCAAGGGCCATGCTAGAGAGAAATGGAAATGGGATACCCTAAATGATCTAGACAATCAGACATGGACTTAATCAGTGTAACTTAACCTTTCGTAAACATTTGGTTTTAGAAATGAGGCATGCCAGTGAAGTGATAATTAACCAATGCAAAATAATGGAAAATGATGGGAAATGCGAAAATAATGAACAAATAATGAAACAAATTTGGGTGAGAAATTGCACCGCACCAAGATCAAGGATCTGATCTTTGTTTTGTTGGAAGATGTATAACTGAACATGCAACACTGGAGAGGCACAGCTTACATAGAGAAGTATGGTCACAGGTCCCTGAGCTGTAGTCAATAACTTGCTACTCGAGATTCTTCTGTTTACCAATCCACTTACCAAAGTGCCAAAATGCTAAACCCACAAAAGGATGTCTAAAGCCAACCAGAAAGCTCAAAGCCAAATATAATGTTAAAATGCAAATTATGCTCTCTAAAAGCCAACTTAAAAGCCAACTGCACAAAAAGCCAACCCTTTGAGCATTGTTCGCCAGGGTATTTATAGGGCCAGGAGTAGGAGAAAAATGTGGTTTAGATGCCACGTGTCCTAGGCCCCACAAGGTGCAAACATGGCTATGCTATGTAGGTGTGTGATGCTAGATATAATCCTTGTTACGCTGTGACCATACTGCTGAAACTGCATGTGCCAAAATCCAGAAAGCATGGCAACAATAAAAACAAAATGGAGCCTACGCTCTAGGACTACGTCTTCCCTACTCTTGTGAGTAGGGTCAAGTGTAGGGACAATTTTGGGGATTTACCAAGGATATGCAAAATGAAGCAAATTTGTTGATTTTTCCCATTGAAGAGGTGCCAGGATGAGAATGATCATTTCCAACAAGTTTTGGAGCTAATTGAATACGTTTTAAATGCCTCCATGCAAGTGTTGCATTACTTACATTTTCCAGTGTGTTGGTGTAGCATAAGTAACTGCTCACTACGCTATGCTATGCTATGTAGCATAGCATAGCGCAGTCGCTGGTCTTGAAAGAAATTTTTCCTAGAAGATGAGAGCATTTGTTTGAGGCCTAGTCAGGCAAGTGACTGTAACTTTGTCTTCCATGCTAGAAAGCCTTTGAACCTGCTAAGTTCATCCTTTAGGTATTCTATTGTTTTGCATCCTTGCTATGCTTCGCTATGCTATGTAGTGTAGCACAACGTAGTAGCCAGTGTGTTATGCATCCTTGTTTAATCTACAATGTTTTTACTAGGAAATTTTTCTTGAGGCTTGAGGGCTAAGTGGGATAGTCAGTTTTGGAGGGTGAAGCATTGCCAAGTGCAGTCCTCTTGCTAGAGCCACTTGGTGGAGGGGCCTTTGTGGATTTTGTCCTTGCTACGCTCTACTATGCTGCATAGTGTAGCACCCTGTGTTGGGCAAATCCTGACTTATTTTGCAACCATTTTGTCATAGGATGTTTATTATGTCCCGGTGTGTTGGCAGAGCAAGCTTGCTTGATGGTTGTAACATGGGCAAATGCTTTGGAAGACTGAATTGTTATCAACTTACATCTTGGATGCTTGATTGGTCTCTTCAAGGCTTGCTATGTTGCATAGCATAGTGTAGCGTAGCATATTTCTCCACTAGAAAACTTGATGAACTATTTAGCTCATCCTAAACACTTTCAACAACTCCTAGCATGGTCCCTAGGTAGACTGTTAGACGGGTCAATTGTCTAGTTGGGCAAGCAGGAGAGTCCAGCAAGCGTGTTAGCCCTCTACACTTGTGGAAATCCTTTGCCCAAATTCCAAGACTCTACCAAAGCATCAGGGTCCTAAACTTTTATGGTGTTTCAAGATGTATGATCAAAAGTCATAAATTAGTTAGGTCTAAGCATTAGAGTCATCACTCATGGTATGTTGATTTAGAGTCATGTGATCATATGATCTAGTCCCATGTTTGATGTATGTCTATGCACATAATATGCTAAGGTGCATAATGTATATTTGTCTCATGTATTCTCATAGTGCCTTGTGGAAAGATTGGCAAGGGTAGTAGAAAAGGTTCCCTAAATGCATAACATAATTGAGCCATAAGTCATGGATATTAGTGGATGTTGAAGCCATTAGTCATTACTAATATGGAATTAAGGTCAATATTAAAGTTATGGTAGTTATGCTCATTCATGAAGCATCATGTGAATGCCATTATTATCATTTATGAAGTCACTTCTCACATTCCTCTAAGAATGAATCCTCACATTCATTTGTAAAACTCAAATTGAATCTAAAGCTTTATTACATCTAAAGATCCATATGATTTATTGGACTGGTATTACATTTTCATGAAAGATAAAGACAAACTCTAAAAAGTGATGAAGCACTAATGAAGGCAATAAAAAATTCATATAAGTTTTTTACTAAAACATTATAACATAGTCTCAAATGAGTAGTCATAGTACATAAAAGATACATAAGTAACTCTTCCTCAAGGGCTTTTGACAGTATCAAAGCCAAGTTCTGGTTCACCTATGTCTTGATACGTGTTCTTGAGGTGCTTGTATTCTTGTGTGTTTTGTCATAGTTCTTGGAGACTTCATGTGAATATTAATTTGGTGAAGGCATAAGGCATGTAGCAAGGTTGGGGAATGGCAAAGCAAGTTAGGGTGTTGTACCAAGTCTGGTTTATTGAAATGCTTTCCTACCACTTAACATGGCTTCATCTAGGAATTTACCAGGTACCTCTTCCTATACATGCTAGTTATCTTATTATTACACTACTTCATCATGTTCTATGTTACCACCACTTCCTAGGTAGAAAGAGATTTATCCCCTTAGTAGCTTGCACCCTATGCAATCCTTTTTATCTATGCATTTTAGCAAGTGCAATCTTGAAATCTCTAGATAGGGTCTTCACCTAATCTTGCTCTCTTTTTTCCACCTAGGGAAGGTTGAGGATTGGAAAAGAAAAGGATACAATTATATACACTTTGTAGAACTAGATATCCACATCCATCCTTATTTTAACTACAGACTACAAAACCCTTATTAGATAGCCATAGTTGAAAAATGCTTCAAACATTTTGAAGATGCCATCATAACTCAGGCTAAGGATAAATTAGAAAGAGATGCTTTGGTTGTTATGCTTCCTAACTTCACTCTATTCCATAGAGAAAAAAGCTTATATGATTCCCTAATGTTAATAGTTTACATTCCAGTAGAGATGCATTATAGTAGTTTGTATGCAACCATAGGTACTAGATTATGCTTTAAGCTATTTTCTAATACTAGTATCAAGACTCATTCCATTTAGCTAGCAATTGATTTCTATCAGATCTAAAAATATAGAATATGGGACAAACATAAAACAAAAAATTTTCCTATACATACACTCTATCCTTAAATATAGGACACCTTAAAAGAGTTCCATGACTTTATCCTTTTAGGAAAAGTAGGAGTATCAGGGAAAAGAAGATACACTCTATCCTTATATATAGGACACCTTAAAAGACTTGTATGACTTTATCCTTTTAGGAAAAGTAGGAGTATCTGGGAAAAGAAGATATAGGGTTAATCTAAAAACTTCTAAGTTCACAGAACTAGATCTATTCAATGTTGAAAATATTCCAAAATCAAGAAATAAATTCATCCTCCAAAAACCTATTACTACCTTGATTCCCCACCTAAGATCATTTAGACTTAATGAACCAACACTAGAATCCAAACCTGATTTAGAAGAAAAGATGAAAACCCTATTTAAAGAATTAAGGATAACCATGGACATAAGCAAAATCCTTGGAGAAGGAACATCCTACTCAGGACTTTCTACCATAATAGTCCCTTCTAATGCCAAAGGAAAACAACCAGTCCAGGAACCTAAACTTGAACCTAAATTGGAAAATGATCCATCTTGTGCATAACCTTTTGCCTTTAAACATAGAAACTCATACTTTTGTAGAGTGTGATTCCTTGCTTAGAATAAACATGAATAGAATTGTTGAGAGCTTCAAAGATGAATCAAACAAAGAACACATTCAAAATATCAACTTAGCAGAACAACAAACTAAAACAACCCATAGCTTGTTCTAAAAACTTTCTATTAATCCACCCACAAATACTACAAAATTACAAAACTAGGCCAACTCACATATATCTACTACATTACTAACTTCTTGTAGGTGTCTAATTGACATAGTTAAAACAAAAAAAAAGTAGCTATCATCAAAAGATCATCACAACATTGGGTTCCAAAAAATATCCAAGCAAGTCCTTAAAAGAACAAAATCTCAGCTAATGGCACAAATGAAAATTCTCCTCCACCAAAAATAGTAGAACCTATCTCAAGGATAAAATCCATAACTGCATGGAAAACATTTACTAGTACACAGAAAGAAGAAAAAGAGCTATCAATGCCAACAAAGGATCATATTAGGTAATGGAATTTGAATAAGAATAAGAAGAAGAAGTCCTTCCTACTCCTACAAATCTAGAAGAATACCCATAAGTCTCTTACAAAGTCATGAGCAAAAGAGAATCAAAATATTCTATGGATAAAAAAGGACTAGCAGATAGGCAAAAAGTTCTAGATAAAATTAATAGTGCTATTGATAGACTAGCATCTTAGAACAAAATTCCTCCAAACATCCAATATAAAATTGTGTATTTAACTTTGTAGAAAATCTCTGAAAATGGTGAAACCAGATTGACCTAAGCATTAGAATACAATTATTAGATGGTCCTCCTATTCTCTTTATAAGTGTCATAACAAAATAATTCATTGGAGATAAAACTAAATACAATGATAGTTATAGAGAAAAATTATTTAGGGAAAAATTAGATGATATTAGAGATTTCGAATCATTTTTAGAAATGGAAGAATGCTATTAGAGAGGTAAGCTAACACATGATAGATTTGCTAAAGAACAACTACTTGGAGCAATGTCTCTACCATTTGCAGAAAAGTACCAACAAGACCTATATGCTTATGGAAAATCTATAGAAAACATGAGCTTCAGTACTATTAGGTAGTATATCCATAATATCAATACATTACATTTGTTCTATGAATACTCTCGAAAACATTGAATCTCTAGATCCAGTAGAACAAGACCCAATATATAAAATGATTAGAAAACCATTAGAAAAATTAGATAAAGAAAAAGAAAAAAATTCTATTAGTAACATCAATCATATAATGGCTCTCAAAAGATAAATTAAATAAAAAGAACAATAGCTTAATGAAAAGTGACTCTTAATTGAAGAACTCTAGTTGAAATATCCAAATTCCTAGCCATAACTAGATGAATGGGAACAATGAAAGGAAGAAAAATTTGAACCACAACACTTCCAACCTTTGAAGCTTGACAAATCCTTATTAAGATTACATTGCATTGAGCAACTAAGTTAATTCATTCAGATGACCACACAAGGTATTCAAGAGTTAGAAAGAATCGACAAGAGCTACCAAAGATAGTAGTACCAGGTGGAAACTCAAGCAATGGCAATCCATCTAGTTAGTATAAATACATAGGTAAAAAACTAGCTTACTCATTTGTAGATTATTTATTAAAATTAAGCACTATCAAACTTATCTAGTATATGTATTAATTGATTTGAAGCTGAAGTTTCTATTTCAAAATGACATGTTATCCCATCCTACTTATGGGAAAATGCCCAAAAACTTATATTAGACTTAACACATAGAAAATGAGTAGTGAACATATGGCACAGATCCTTATCAGGTTGCCAAGTGGAAAAACTATCATTATCATAGTTATCCATTGTGAAATGTGATCATATGAATTGCTTTTTGGGATGGACAATCTTGAAGCTTTAGAACCATATACAATAGCTCCTTCATATATAAACATAGTAGGAGAAAGGTTCTAGAACTAAGAAAAATATCATAGCCATTTCGTAGCACAACAACCTACATTTAAAGAATCCAATAATAATAGTGTAATCAAATTAGGAGATAGTTTTGAAAAAATAAAAGAGTAATTATTAAAATTTTCTAGTGATGATCTGACCATCTTTCGACACAAAAAAGAACATTGATGCTTCATTAACTTTAAAGACAACATCAAAGTCAAAACCAAAGCACATCATTTCAGAATGCCTTCTTCATTAAAAGAAGCATGCAAATAAGAAATCAAATTACTATTAGAAAGGAAGCTTATATAGCCTAGCAATAGTATGCATTCCTATGCTACTTTCTATGTTAGCAAAAGTGTCGAATAAGTAAGAGGCAAGAAAAGATTAGTAGTCAATTATAAACCTGTTAATGATCTTATCAAGCCCATTCAACATCCTATCCCAAATAAGGATGGTTTGTTTCGAAGCCTTCTACATACTAATGTATATTCAAATTTTGATTTAAAATCAATATTTTGGCAAATCTAGGTTCATTTAGAAGATCACTGGAAAACTACCTTCACCATTCCTGGTGGCCTTTATGAATGGATGGTATCACCTTTTGTTATGAAAATAGAACCTTCTATTTTTCAATGATGCATGGATCAAATATTTAGTAAATTCAATTTTATCTTAGTATATATAGATAATATATTAATTATGAGTAAAAATTCTCAACAAGATATAGAACATTTACAAGTATTTAAACAACTAGTTGATGAAAATGGCTTGGTGCTTTCACCAGCCAAAATGGCAATTTCCCAACATTTAATTTACTTCCTTGGACTAGCCATACACAATGGTGCGATTGCATGACAACCTCATATTTTAGAATCCATTAAAAGCTTTCCTAATGAAATTTGTAATAAACACAACTATAATGATTTTTAGGTTTTTTAAACTATGTATTCAAATTTTATAAACATTTTGCCTGAGATAGAAAACTACTAAATGAATAGTTAGGAACAAACCCCATACCATGGACTAATAAGCACACTACCATTTTTGTCAGTATTAAAAAGAAGTTGTAGCAATCTTCCAAGATTACAATTACCCACAAATGGAAAACTTATCCAAGAGACTAATGTCTTTGATAAGTTCTAGGGAGCAAGACTTAAAGAACAAAAGTATAATGTGCTACGTATATGTAGGTATGCTTTTGATAAGTTTATTGATGCCTAGGAGAATTATCATAACACTCACAAAGAATTACTTGCTATCGTTAAAGGATAAAAAAAATTTAGGCTATTTTTGTAGCATACTCATTTTATAGTCTAAAATGATTTAAAACATTCTGACAAATATCTAAGTAGTAAAGCTCTCAATAAAGTTATCCATACTAGACTTATTTGATGGACATTATATTTAGCTAAATTTGATTTTTCAACAAAATATATTAATGGTAAACATAATAGTTTGGCTTCTTGATCTTTTGGTATGTTAGAAACTTAAGGAAAATGGAGAACATAGAATGTTTGTTGTGGGTAATATGTTTGCAAGACATGGATAAGAACTCCACAATGAGATATGAAAACTCAAGGAAATGAGATCTACAACAAGATCTACAATAATATGTTAAAATGAAGACTACATGGGCAAGATGAAAGCATGGATAAGCATGGATGAAAATAAAGGCTACAAATCGAATGAAGATGCTTCAAGGATTGGCAAGAAGGAAAATTGACAAGAGAAAGCATAAGAAGACAAAGCCTAAAATTTAAGGAGACATCTCTTAGAAATAGTAGACATTTCTATCTTAGAGTAGACATATCCCTAGATATGTCCCACAAAAGTTATCCCATTTTCTAGTAAGATGTCTCTTCTAAATTGAGGCTAATCTCAAGTGAAGTAAAAATTAAAGAAAAGTCCATCGCCTTGAAATTAGCATCCAAAGAGAAGGACCTAGGTGAACAAGAAATGAACAATGAAGAAGAAATAACACTTCTATCAAGGAGAATTCAAAGGCTTCTAGTAAAAAAGGGTAAGAGATTCAATCAACAAGGATCCAATTAATTCAAAACCAAAGGTAAGGATATAGGTAAGAATTTTTCAAATTCAAAATTTGATGCTTTCTCAATATAATGTTGGGTATGTGGTGGAAGAGGCCATGTGGTCTTTGAATTTCCTAGTAATGGAAAGTTATAATGAAAGGAAAAGACTAACATGGATACAAAAAAGACCAACTTCTACACAAGCTAGGATGATAGAAAGAAAAGTGAAAAAGAAGTGGATAATAGTACAAAAGATTCTTAGATTATATGTATGGCCCTTACAAATGAAAATTCATCACAAATATTTTATGAACTAAGAGGTAAGTATGATGACAGATATAGTGAATTTTATGAAGAAATTTTTATCTTACATTATCTACTCAAAAAGGCAAACAAATATATGGATAAATTTTTTAAAAAAATATCTTATCTTCCAAGTTAAAAAGGGATATCTTAGACATAAAACCTGAGATGCAACTACTAACCCCATTAGATAAAGATAAATGTAGGGATACTCAAGAAGAAGGGGTCAGCCAAAATAATGAAAATTAGCCTAGAAGTGAAATTTTGGAAGAAACCCCATAAAAGGATATTGGCACTAGCTCAAGTGTACTCAGGTTTGACAACTCTATTCATGAATAAAACACTTTATATGTTTATAAAAAATGTGAACATAAACAAGACTATGATTATCCTCATATTGGACAAAATAACATTGATACTTTGTCTTATCAAAAGGAATCTAGTAAGTGTATCTTGTAGGATGCAACTACTTGAAAAGAGAATGAGCTGAAAGTTGGAAAAATATTTATAAGAATGGTTGATATAATCAATGATCATAAATTCTCCTATCTTGAAGAACATGAACAAGAAGGATTTCCATACAAGATTGAAGACATAAATAAAGGAACCAATGAAATAAAATCAAATGATAAGGGGGTACTCCATGATAGAGGGCCTCATCTCAAACTCCACTAGTCTTTCTCACAGCAATAAGCAAACAAGGTAAGTTATGGTATTTATCTATTTCCTTATTTTCTAGCTTAAAAATAGGTTAGTTTTTGAATATTTTAAAATTGTATATATCTTATGAATTCTTTAGTCATTAAGGAAAACATATCTTAGTTTATGATATTATAGATAAAGGGGCTTCAAGAAAGATTAAAGTAATACGACTATCTTTCATGTTATCTCATGAAATATTTAGTTGTTTGTATGTTCTTAAAATGTTTTATCCTTGAAGAATATTTGAATTAGAGAAACAAGAATGACATTACATCCATTTTTATCATAAGATGCTACTAACATGAGAAATTGGACCAAGTATTACAGGAAAATGACAAAGAGAGGCATAATTGGACTAATAAGCACACTGCTACTATTGTCAATATTAAAAAATTAATATAGTAATCTTCCAAGGCTATAATTACCTATTGATGGAAAGCTTATTTTGGAAATAGATGCCTCTAATGAATTTTGGGGAGCAAGCCTAAAAGAAAAGGATAATGTGGTATGTATATGCAAATATGCTTATGGTAAGTTCATTAATGCCCAAAAGAATTATGATGGTACTCACAAAGAATTGCTTGCTATTGTCAAAGACATTGGAAAATTTAGGTTTTTCTTGTAGCATACTCATTTCATAGTCCATAGTGATTTAAAACATTTTGACAAATATCTAAGTAGAAAAGCTCTTAATAAAGTTGCCCATACTAAACTTATTCAATGGACATTATATTTAGCCAATTTTGATTTTTTAATAGAATATATTAATGGTAAACATAATAGTTTAGCTAAATTCTTAATAAGAGAGTATCACCTCTCTTAAAATTTTCTATTTTATTTTTATGTTTTTATGTATAGAACTTTTAACAAGAGGATGGATTTTATGGTATTTTAGACACCTTAGATACCGTAACCATGGCAAAACTCATATGGTAACTATCCTTCAGGAAATTCTTCAAAACCAGTGATGAGAAAGTTATGATTGGTTTATCTATGATTTCTCTCAATCATCATGATCCTCCAAGGTAACCATTACAGATTATCATACAAGTCTTCTTGATCCAAATCCTAACCTGCGAATTAGGATCTATACTAAGGTGGAACTTTATTCCTTTTATTTCCTCCCTTCTGAACACATCTTTAATTAGTTTTGTTATCAACATAATCCATTCCATGTATATAAAATCAAATTAAACCCATGGATATTTCCAAGTAAAACATTTTGATTATGGTGGAGTCAATTTGGCTGTTCTCCTATTGTCTACCATCTTTCCTATCTTGATCACCTCTATGAATGCCAAAATGAGCCAAATGAAGATTATCTATTTTATGGTAACCTTAAGGTAAGATCCTAGTATATTGAAATATTCTCCAAACCACTTGCATATTTTTTCACTTGCTATATCTCTCGATGTCTTGACTATAATGCACATTATAGGTTTTCCTTCCATCATCAAGTATACATGGAAATTAAGCATGACATCAACAATCATTATGCTTTGCACTCTCTAGTACCATGCACTTAGCTAGCTTGCCTTGATCTATGTATTGAAGATATGAGGAGATACAAAGAATCTTTTGATTCATGCTATATTTGTAAAGGGTCATTTTCTTCAATAAACCAACACATTTGGGATTCAACTCCACTAGATAATGAAGTTGGGTGCTATGAGAGTTATGATTATCTTAGAGATATGTGATGTTTCATGACACCATTAATCATTCTTGTTTTCTATTTTTTATAAAGCCACTTTATGAAAATAGTTGTTAGGTTAGGAATCTTGTCATAATGCACTATTTTCGATGTAATAAGTGGAGTCTATGTTGTAACACAATACCTACAATGCCTCATGGCTCTAAGGCCTCTAGTATATAGATATGTATGAAATGCATAGAAATATTAGACTAGAGAAATCTAAAGAGAAGCACATGACTCCTTGAAAGCATTCTTGCTCTAAGCATCCTATAGTTGTGCTTTGGCTTGTATCTTTGAGAGTTCTCTTAGTGTGAATAATATAAGTTATTACATCTATTGTGTGAATCTCTAATAGCTATTTATTGCTTTTTTTGCACATTTATAAGTGAGTATGGTATTGGACATGTTGCAAGCAATCTAGGCAAGAGTTGGTATGCAACCTATAGGTGTGCTCTTCTTGAGGGAGTTGAATCCATCTTGCACTTTCAAATCTAAGTTGATACAAACTTAAGAGAAGCTTGTTGATGGAATTCCAATATTTAATTGAGATGGCATTCCAATATTTAGTTAAAATGGCAATTGAAAGACATTAATTTTTCACATCTAGTTTATTAGATCTAATTTGATGTACATAAAATTATTTCTAACCTTCTACATTAGACAAAAAATGTGTTAAAATCTTTTGCTTGAGTAACTAGTGAATTTGCTTAGGATTTTGCTATAGTTCCTCCTAAGAAATATTTCATTTTCTCAACCATTGTATTCTTTAAAAATACTAATCATGGTCTCATGAATCCTCAAGAACTACTTTAGAGAATTTATCTTGTCATAAGATATGCAAGCTATAAATATATTCAATGAATTAACACAAGACTTTTACTTATAAAGTTAATCAATCAAATTTACATAATAAGATTGAGTAAGGTGTTTGTATCTTCACCTTTAATTCATCAAGAAGAAAGATTTCTTTTCACTCTGTCAATATCTTTTCAAAGTTTAGCACTAAGTCAAGATCTACAAATAACACATCCATATAGTATAATAGGAAAGATGATAGTCTAAAAAAATTGTATTACTAGAAATGCATATGTGATGCTAAAAGCAATGTAGCTAGTGAGTGCAATCAAGTTTATTGAAGATGTAAATAAAGTACTATAGGATGATTTTTGTTAAGTTTCTCTTCATCTTGTCTAGCTTCATTGTTTAGCCATATGTTACTATGTTTTTAATGAGCGACGAGGTATCCCTATGCTCAACCATATGAATACAAGCATCCACACACAATTCGGTCGAATTCCAAGGACTAAGTGCTTATGTGCCTTTGTGGAATAAGGATGGGTTGATTAATCATTATCTTCCCAAGCTTACTTCTATATCATGATTGTATGGTTAAGTAAACTTGAGGTACATGATTTTTATGGCTTTTATGATTTTATGTCCTAGTGCTACAAAGGGAGGAGAGAGATAACTGAGTAACTAATTTAATTTAACTACTCAACTATGCTTTAACTAGTCCTAACACTAGCATCTATTCTCTCTTGTCGTACACATCCTGAACCAATGCAACACTACTGGGATTACCAAAAACTAATCATTACTAGGTTACCAAGCGTTACACGCATGCTTGAAGTGGGCGTATTGAGTGTGCTTACTTAGGAGAGTTGTAGGGTGAGAGAGAGAACATTAATTAACTAAGGAAAGCATTAAGTAACAATAATTAACATTAATTAATCTATTATGAATGCTGCAAAGTTTATCACAAAGTTCATCTTTATTACCGTACACAAGGTGTGCTCAGGTACATAATGCTCGAATAAAGATCCATTCACTTTATGACTCCTACTGTAGGCACTTAGAAATAATTCTATCTCTGGAAAGGAGAAAATGCAAGATTTTTGATAAGGGATTAAGACTAATTGCCAAAACCAAGTGCACCTACCTTTTATTTATAGGCAATGAGGTAGGTCCCGATATCGGATGCCCAATATTGCATGGAAGGGTTTGATATCTCAGACCTGATATCGTGGATGCGATATCATTGTCCCGATATCATGATTCATCATACCCCCACGATTGAATGAAAACTTGTCCTTAAGTTCCTTACAAAATATTGGGAAGGTATGGGATTATTGACGGAATGACACGAATAGTGAAATGGGATGAGAGACTCAAAGTGCTTGGTGAATGGATCTAAAGCATATTACAACATTGGTGTTCATGCCCATTGTGGTGAACACTGTAGATAAATGACATCTAGACTCTTATTTGATAGCTTGAAGAGAGAGAAAAGAAAATGAGATGTGTTGCTGTTGATGCCAAGATTACGCTTTCCATTGTTTATCCATAGCCACATGACCAAACTTGTTCCTTTCATAAATGCTCCAGCTCTAGTCCATCATGAGTTCTCCCTATTATCCCAATCCATTGTTCATATGATTTCCATCTGCACACACAACACATTCATGAATTAGCAAGGATAGATAAGCCATCATGCAGTTGATACCTTGCCTCTATATGAAGCACATTGGCTAGGTTGTGGGTATGGCAGATACTAGGTTAGAGGTTTATTATTGGTGACTACCTGAGGTGTAGGGGTAAAACAAGTAGTAGAATGGAAAAATTTGTGATAGGGCCCCCATGACTAAGAGTCAACCTCCGATAGCAATAAGATGGAAAAAATAACAATGACGATGCCAATAAAATGGATGTCATGGATGGGGATGACATGAGAAATCACTGATTGCAAGAAATGTTTAAGGAAAATGATTTAACAATTGCACCATAAAGGAATGTTAGTGGGTCCTCCCCAAAGCAAGCTCATGCATTTTATTCCCTAACAAACCCACAAACCAAAGAGTCCATAGGCTCTAGGAATGACACATGGAACAAGGGTTAAAAGCTTACCCATAAGAATTTACAAAGGAAAAATAATGCATCAACCAAAATATAGACTAATCATAAAATCGACAATGAGGTAAAAAATGGGAAGAAAGATGAATAGGAGAAGATGGAATGGAATCCCAAGAGCAAGGTTATGTAGAGTTCCTTATGTATTTTATGGTTAAGGTGACGGAGTAAAACTCATTCCAAATCTAGACTCAAACCAACTACATCTAGTGACCTCACATCAATACACTTGACCAATCCATCCTCTAGAAGCAACCAAAATGCTTCCCCAAAGAGTCACTACCATTCCAAGGAGAACAAGATGGAGAAGAAAGAACTGAGAAAGGGCCTTAGTTAGAGGGAACCTTTAGGTATGGGTCACATGTATTTCTAGTGCCATAACCAGTGCTTGTAGCCCCATATTTCTTTATTATGTCTAAGGGGTGTGCTTTGAGTACCACATTTGTTTGTTTATTATTTTTTGCATGAGAACCACACCATGCAAATACTTATTATTTTTTTTTCACTCAGCTTCCTAATAGTAGGTCAATGTTGAAATGGTAGAATACCCATGAAAAGCATCTAAGTACCCAAGAGAATAGCCAGCACAAGTGTGTTGAATCCCCTTAAAGTTACACCCTTTTCAACCATTGAGTCCTTCATTGGTTTGAAGAATACAAAGCCACCAATTCATTAACAAGTTTATTTAGAAAAAGGAATAGTACAGGTCCAAGCCAAGGGAGACCACAGAGTTGAATGGATGAATGGATGGTGTGGACTCATTGCCTGTTTTATCAAAAGAACCATATCTTAGTGTCAACATTGAAAATCAAAGGTAGAAACCAAACATTAGCAACCAACATTATTATAATACAATCCACCATTGTGAGCACTTATTATAAGACAAATAAAAGTAAATGAAACAAAGAAATAGTAAAATTTTGAATGATGGTGTAAAACAAACACAAAAATAAGTAAATCTGAAAAATGTGCAAAACAAAAATGTGTAAAACAAAAATACAAAAGGAACTGAGGGCTTTGAATGGTTAGCATTGGTGGTCATCTCCCCCACGACTGAGGTGGTAGGAGGCAATCCGAAATAAGGAGCAACGTTGTCCACCAACAAAGGTATCATTGTTATTGACTATCCTAGGCTCATGGAAAGGTTTGGTTTGTTGAATTTTGACCAATAGTTTCTTGTTCGGGTTCTCAGGTTTATAAATCATCATGGCCCCTGAAGGAAAAGTTGCATGAATTACATAAGGTCCTTTCCACAATGTTTGAAATTTGGTTCGTTGTGGCACATGTGTGGGATTCCAGTAGAGAACCTTATCTCTTGGTTGATATTTAAGTTTTCTAATCCTTAGGTCATGATGTTGTTTATTAAAGGCCTTATGAAATTTGTTAGATGATAGGGCGGCTAATCTATTCTCATCTAGCAAGTTGAGGGTCATTAATTGTTCTTTTTGTGCTAGATCAAGGTCAAGGTTGAAATCACACATCATAGATAGTGTACGGATTTTTTCTTGAATGGGAAGCATTGGAAGTTTCCCATACACTACCTCATAGGGAGAGTAGCCTATAAGGAGTTTCCATGTGGAGCGGTATGCCCAAAGAGCATCATTCAGTTTGGTGCTCCAATATTGCCTATACTTGCTAATAGTTCTTGTCAATATTTTTGTAATCTTTCTATTGGTGACTTTAGCTTGACCATTCGCTTGAGGGTGGTATGGTGTAGTCAGTTTGTGTTCAACCCCTAAGTGTTGCATCAGCTTCTGAATAGTTGCACCTGTAAAATGTGTGCCATTGTTAGAAATAAGTGCACAAGGCATGCTAAACATGTTTACAATTTGTTGTTGAAAAAATCGTGTAGCTGTAGATGATGTACAATCCTTAATAGTGGCTGCTTATGCCCATTTTGTAAAGTATTCAACAACAACAATGATGTAGGATTTTCCATTGGACATTGGTGTAATAGGCCCCATAAAATCAATTTCCCATATGTCGAAGGGTTCTAAAGTTTAAATCCATTATTGAAGACCCTCCATTCTAGTATTCATTCCCCCATCATGTTGACAATACTCACAAGATTGGACAAAATGATGGACATCCTGAAATAATGTAAGCTAGTAATATCCTTCAAGCAGGATTTTAATGGGTGTTCATCTCCCGGCATAATGACCCCCACAAGAACCCTCATGAGCATCTTGGAGAACTCGCAGTTGATTTATATCAGGGATTCACCATCGAACCAAGCCATTGGGACATACTTTATAAAGTTTCCCGTTGATTTCCATAAAATACTTGGCTTGGTGAAGAAATTGTTATTTCTTTTTAGCATCTAACTCTTGTGGTGTTTATTGTGTAAGGAGATAGGTGAGAATACTACTATACTAGTCTGTCTCCATAGTTAATTAATTAGTTACTATAGCTACAAAGAGGACTTCATCAGGGAAATGATCAAAAATTGGATACTCAGCCTCTTTGTTGTCCCATCGCACCTGAGATAAATGATCAGCAACTACATTCTTGGTGTCTTTTCAATCAATCATCATAAGATCGAACTCCTGTAAGATTACAAGCCATCGTATAATGCAAGGGCTCACCATTGGTTTATTCATTAGGAACTATATTGCACTATGATCCATATTTACAAATACCTTATAACCCAATACACAATGCCTAAATTTTTCTAGTGCAAACACTACAACCATTAACTCTTTCTCTGTTGTAGTGTAGTTAAGTTGTGCACTAGCAATACTCCTACTTGCATAGTTGATATAATAAGGCCATTTTTAGCCATCTAACTATGTAATTATGGCTCCTAAAGCATAGTTGGACATGTTAGTCATTATATGGAATGGTCTAGACCAGTCAGGAGCTTGTAGAATGGGTGTTTCTATGAGCTTATATTTTAAAGTTTGGAAACCTAAATTGCATTCCCTGAGCCATTTGAAAGGTACATCCTTTTTCGTTAGTTCAACCAATGGTTTTGTGACCCTTGAAAAGTTCTCAATAAAGCATTTGTAATAGCTAGTGTGTCCAAGGAATGATCAAATATATTTTATAATTTTAGTTTGCCAAGTAATTCCTTGGATAACTTTGATATTTACGGGGTCTACCTCTATCCCTGTTTGCGAAATATTATGTCCTAATATGATGTCTTCTTGGACCATTAAATGGATTTTTTGCAAGTTGAGCCTTAAGTTGGTTTCTACACATTGTTTTAGTACTTACTCTAACTAGTCCAAGGCTTGATCAAAGTTTTCTCTGTAGGTGGAGAAGTCATACATGAAGACCTCCACACCATTTCCTATATGTTGCTAGAATATGCTTAGAACTAATCGTTGAAATGTTGTAGGGGCATTGCACAAGCCAAACGACATCTATTTGTATGAAAATGTTCCCCAAGGACTAGTGAATGTAGTCTTGGCTTGGTCTTCTAGGGATATTTATATTTGGTTGTACCCATTGTACCCTTCTAGAAAACTATAGTAGCGATGCCTTGCAATGGTGTCTAAGACTTGGTCAATGAATGGCAATGGAAGGTGGTCTTTGAATGTTGCCATATTCAGTAGCCTAAAATCTATACACACTCTCCATTTACCTTCCTTTTTGGGCATAATAACTAAGGGATTAACCCATTCACTATTAGCAATGGAGATATGAACCTAGCTTTTAGAAGCTATTCGATTTCTTCCTTAACCACTTGCTTAAGTTTTGGGTTAAGTCACCTCTGTAGTTGTCTTCAAGGCTTCATGGATAGGTCGGTGTAAATTCTATGTTGGCATATCCTAGGATCTATTCTTGTTAATTCAGGATATGACCAAGCAAAGGCTTTTGACCATTTATTTGTTACCTTTAGTAGTCTCTCTTTTTGTTGAGGAGCGAGCTTATCATTAATAATTACCAATTTTCCATTCTTGAGAAACATGTAATTCATATCAGTGGGCAATGGTTTTAACTCAAGGGTCTCTTACTTAAACTTATCAAGGATTTTCAACTTCCCCCAGTTTATATTTTCAAGGTCAAGACTTGGAAGTTGGTGATGGACTTGCTCTAATGTATCTATGTTATTGATGTAAGTGTAAGTCAAACCCTCAGTTGGTTCCATGCATATAATTGAACTTCTCTCTTGATCAGCTATTAGCCACTGGGTGCCTTCTTATCTTGTGGTTGCTGCATATAGGCACCTTTGTATATTAGTCACTTGTACACACTGATTGCATGCAAGCAATGTTAAACGTTGTACAAACCATGATTTCTACACGCAATTACACCTTGTGTCACTGTATGCGTTGCACAGAACTTTCTTCTTCTCGATCTTTCCAAATGTATTTTACTTGGATATTTCTAGGGAAAGGTCATGGATCCCTAGGTGTGCATTGATTGTGCTTAGCCATGCTCTTCCCATTATGATTGAGAAGTCCCCTTTATCGTTGTTGACCTGAATCACTAGGAAATTGATTAGATACGACCATCCACAAATAGTGATGATAATGTCATCCACTAGTCCTAATGGGACAGTGATGGACTGGTCAACCAACTCTAAATGAATGTTACTCTTTTTTTAATGGAGGTAGGTTTCAGGCCTTGTACATTTGTTGAGAAATTAAGTTGACACCAGAACTTGAATTCAAAAGAGCTTTGCAGGGCTCATTCCCAACAATCTGTAGATATATAAGAGGACTCCTAGGACCAGATAATTTCCTAAGAATATGAACATCTTTTATCTAATCAGTAAGAACATGAGTTAACATGACTATATGTGTTGGATGTGGTGTTTGGTCTAAAGGGAGTTTCGAAGCTTTGATTGGTAATGAGACGTCTAAAGGATTAGTTGCTTATGATTGCAAGAACTTAGTTAGACTATTGGTTCTAAAGAAAGGTCTTTTCTTCATGTGATTGTTAGGACCAATAGTAGATTGAGAGTTAATAGCCTTCGTAGCATTACATTGCTATGGCTAGGCAGGGAGCTCACCCTACATAGTTGGAGTAGGTGGTAATGGAGATATCGATGGAAAAGATGTAGCTAGATGAGAAGGATAGTATGTTTGTGGAACATCACCCCTAGGAGAAGGAGTCCTATAATAATCACGGGCTTGGTAGTGAGGTTGAGGAGTAACATGACTAGTAGACTCATGTGGAGAGATTGGCTACTGCACGTAATATCCATATGGGTCAAGTTGATGGTAAGGATACTGTTGCCATGGTGGTGGCATTCCCCATGATTGTGGGTGCTACCACTATTGATACTGCTCAGTTGGTTATGGTGGAGTTCCACTTGGATAATATGTTAAGGGTTGGTGGAACTATCTTGGGTTACCTTGAGGATAAGGTAACCTTTGGGGTGTTTTCCTTTTGTTTAATCGTGGGTTGAGTGCATACACCCCAGAATCTTATAGATGTGAGATTACAAGACAACATCCCTTAGGATGGTCATATTGGCATATCTTGCATCCACTATCATTTTCTGTATCTGAATCCACAACCTCTTTGATGATGGCGACTTTGCCCTTACCTTTGTTACATGCATATTCAACTTCTCTCTTTTTTCTCTGTTCATGATCACTACCTTGCTCTCTAGACTCCTCTACTATTTTGAGAATGGTTTGAAATCTATTATCTAGGGAGTCCCACATTTCATCTACCTTTTTTGATACTTCTGATGCCAAATTTTGAATAGGAAAAGTTTTCCTATTCACCATCTCTTTGAGTGGTGACTCTTCTTCATCCTCAAAAAATCTTACTTCCTTCCTTCGGAGGGAAGGATCTCTATTATATTCCTCCACACTCTCTCTTTTCCTTAGCTTACCTTCCTCTTTAGTAGATTACTCTAATAATCTTTGTACTTGATGGGTTCTAACCTCGAATAGTCTTCCTTGGTAATAAGTCCCAAGGGTTCTTCGCATTTCATGCTTAAGCCCATCTACTAGATGGCATACTTGATCCCTCTGCGAGTAACCATGGCCTGGGAAATGATGTAACAATGCATAATATCAGCCCATGGTAGCATCCAATGGTTCATATCCTCCTTGTTTCCATCCTTGGATTTTCTTTCATAGGTTGGACACTCGAGAGTACATTTGGTACTTATCGTTGAACAATTCTAACATGGTACTCCACCTACAAATGGATTTTGGCTCTAAGGACCAATACCAGTTCTCCACTTCTTTGATTAGTATCTGTGGGAACAACTTTAGTTTTTGCCATTGATTTTCTATGTTTTGTAAGGCACATGCATCATGAAATGCTTATAGATGATTTTGAGGATCAGCGTTGTATCCCCCTTCAAATCATGGGATATTGTTCATGTCTAATCTCTTGATCCTACTATAATTTTGGTGCCTTTTTGGAACTCTAATAGCATCAATTATATCTAGCATACTTCAAGTAGCAAGTAGGGGTTCATCACGATCATCCTGTCTATGGTGTCTGTGATGCCTATGTTGTTCCCTACTTTTCCTTCTTATGTGTTGTGATTCTCTAGAATGTCCTCATCTCCTTTCTTGATTGTTTCATCTATGACTTCCATCTTGCTTATCTTTATCCTCATGGTCTTTTCCTCTATGACTGTTTCTAGATCCTGAAGGAGAGGGTGAAGGAGTTGATGAATGTGAAGAAGGAGGAGAATCGTCACCATGACAGTGCCTGCCACCTTCTCTTCAGTGGTCACGTCCTCACTTGCAATTATGATTAGAATGTCCATCTTTATTATGCATTGGTATTTCTTTCTTGGACCCTTTGTATCCATTGGTATTAGAACCTAGATTATGGATTATTGAATGATGATTTCGATACGCAACCCCTTGACCAAAGTCAACGGGAGAAACATCATTTTGTGGGAGACTTCCTAAGGCAGGTTCACCACCCTCATTTTGACTTATGGCATATAGGACATTCTAAGACAACTTTCCCTTCATGGATTCATGACATCTCTCCTATTGTAGATCCCTTTAATGTTGTACCTTTGTGGATTGATACTTTCTCGATTCATGATCATGCACAACGTACTCTACTTGTAAGTGCTGCATACCAATTCGTGTGAGATCACAAAGGAGCATGCCTGGGACTGAGTGATTAAGAGGTAACACTATGTTATCTTCTAAATCACACCAACGTAGTTGTTCATCCTAATGGAGGATAAAGGTAAAGTTTCGTACATATTCATTGGGATGAACATACACCACATAGAATTGTTGAGGGATTGGTGGATTATCATGTGTACTACGGCTTTGATTGTTCCCTGCATCAAACCTAGGCAATGAAACACTCTTGTAAGAAGGAGACATAATTGTCTATTCAGTGTACAATACTCTTCATTTCACTATTTCTAAGATAACCAACCCTAAGGGTTCGTTCCAATGATGAGAAAGATTTCCTAAGTTCTAATTAGCGCACAACCAACAAAGTCCCCAGCAGTGGTGCCAATGATGAGTGGCGAGCTATCCCTATGCTCAACCATATGAATACAAGCATCCACGCATGATCCGGTTGAATTCCAAGGACTAAGTGCTTATGATCCTCTATGGAATAAGGATAGGTTCATCAATTGTTGTCTTCCCAAGCTTACTTGTATAGCATGATTGTATGGTTAAGTAAACTTAAGGTACATGATTTTTATGGCTTTTATGGTTTTATGTCCTAGTGCTACAAAGGGAGGAGAGAGATAACTAAGTAAATAATTTAATTTAATTGATCAACTATGCTTTAACTAGTCCTAACACCAGCATCCATTCTCACTTGATGTACACATCCTAAACTAGTGCAACACTACTGGGATTACCAAACGCTAATCATTACTATGTTAACAAGCGTTACATGCATGCTCGAAGTAGTCGTACTAAGTGTGCTTACTTAGGAGAGTTGAAGGGTAAGAGAGAGAACATTAATTAACTAAGGAAAGCATTAAGTAATAGTAATTAACATTAATTAATCTATTCTGAATGCTATAAGGTTTATCACAAAGTTTTTCTTTATTGCCGTACACAAGGTATGCTCAGGTACACAATGTTCGAATAAAGATCCGTTCACTTTATGACTCCTACTACGAGCACTCAGAAATAATTATATCTTTGGAAAGGGAGAAAAGAAAGAGCTTGGGTAAGGGACTAAGACTAACTACCAAAACCAAGTGCACCTGCCTCTTATTTATAGGCAACAAGGCAGGTCCCGATATTGGATGTCTGATATCACGTGGAAGGCTTCGATATCGTGGACCCGATATCAAGGATGCGATATTGCGGTCCCGATGTCACGATTCATCAGTTTTAGAGCTCCATGTGCTACCCCTTCATCAATCTCTTATTCTTGCAACATATCTTACATATGAAGCTCTTCCATGATATGATAGCATGATTTCTCATAATTTTCTCACAAGTATTTCTCTCATTCTCTTAATTTTCTTACATTCTCACAAAAGTTCTCCCATTCTCTTAAATTTAGCTTTCATTCTCTCAATTGACCCTTATTGTCTCAACTAATTCTCATATTTTCACAAGTTTCTTACATTTCAATATTCTCAAGTTTCTAACATCTCTTAGTTTCAGATATTTTCAAGAGTTTTTGGAAGTTTTAATTATTTTAATTGATTAGAGAAGAGTTTGTTATTTATTGTTGATTTAAAGTTTCAAATAGTATGTTTAGAAGGTATATAATGTATTATCAAATTTATTAGTGAGGTCAAAGTTATCATCTTTGTCCAAATTGAAGTCAAAATTCTTGTTTGTACCATTCATGTTTTTTTGTAGAACTAGAACCTCATCACAACTTGTGGTCTACTCATGATCTAAATTTCAAATTCAAGGAAACTTTAGGGGGTTTATATGATTCATTATAACTTGATGGTGAAATGTAGCTAACTTATGGTTTGTCTCAATAAGCTAACCATGACTTGTGGTCAAACATCATACCCCATGGTGGACTCGTGGTTAATATAGTATGATTGTTTTGTCTATGTTTCAAGACCATTACTCTTAGAAGAGCTTTATGATTACAACAAGACTAGATCATGACCTATGGTCAAAGAGCATAACTCATAGTTAGCTCATGCTATAATACCATGACCAAGTTTTAACTCATGGTGCTACTCATGATTAATAGTTTTAAAGACTTTGATGTTAAAATTTCAAAGGAAAACATAGCTTGGGAATCTTATTCCTTTACATAAAATTAAAGTTACTAGTATAAATATTGACTTTGAAGTTAGATGATGTAATGGGAAGGACATCATGACCTGCATTGATCCATCTCTTGTTGCATCAACTCTAGTAAGTTATCTATCTTTTCTTGTAACATTTAACATTCATCTAAGCATTCTCATTTTTTCTACATTAATGTTTTATTCATTTCCTTTTTTATAGTCCAAAATATATTAGCACATAAAAAAGGAGGAGAGATTATCATCTTATAAAAGTTTTTATTGAGTTTTATTTAGAATTTTTGCTTACATATAATACCACTAACCTATCTTCATTTTGATCTTTATTTTTTAATCTTTTTTACTTATATTCTTTTCACCATGCAATTGTAACAATAACATAAATAGTTGTAATGAGGAACTTTTTAGCATTGAATTGTTATTTCTATTCTATTACTTGTTTATACTTTTACTAAAATTACATTCAATGTATTTTGTTTTATTTTTAATAATTTTAAGCCTTCTAATTCTAAATCATGTTACTAATTTTCCATTTTAGAAGTATTATTTACTCAATATGTATTCGTCAATACAATATTATTTGCAAACAGCATGCACCAAGGGATCATACATTATATTTTCTTAGTTAATTAATTCATAATGATAGCAAATGAGTAAGGACTAAATGGAGGTCTTGATGTAGACCTAATATGCTTGGAAAATTAGATATGATTTTATAACTTTTTTTAATTCTTGTAGTAGCTCCTTCATATATATTTTGATATGGGAGATTTACTACTATGATTCTCAAGTGCTTGTGACCTTGCAATTGTAAATACTTATTTCTAATAGAAGAGAGACCATTTAATTATATATAAGAGTAGTATGAGTAAAACACATGTTGAATATTTCTTGTTGTGGAAAAGAGATTGATTTATTTTTGAAGATTTCAAGGTCATACTTGGAAAGAGCCTTACAACTTAGTATTAACTAATGGTGATGAATTTAGCTATAGCTTCAAAGGTAGCATGAGAAAATTTACTAAATGTATAAAATAGTAGAGTTTTAAGAAAGAAAAAATCACCTAATTTAGAGAATAAATGCATTAAGAGAACATTTGGAATTGAGGTTTTTTTTAAAAAAATTTAAAGCCAAATGAATAGCTATATTAAGAAACTTGGAAAGAACATTTTGGCTTAAATAAAAGGAAAAAAATACATGTTAAAAGATATATTCTGGTGGATTGATGAAGTAAAATATGTTATCCAAAAGAAAATAAAATGCTTTAATGAATGACAACAAAGTGGAAACCATAAAAATAGGTTGATATACAAAATAACAAAGGAGGAAAAAGTAGTCATATAAGAAGGCTAAACATAAGACCTTGGATAATTTTTAATAAAAAATGAAATTTTGAATAGGTGAAAAATTAATTTTCAAAAATTATTAAATGAATAGTTTCCAAGCAAAGGCGTCTAGGGAGAATCATATTTTAGCTTAGTCAATGAATTTTCCTTCTTTGAGATGAAGATAGCCTAATATAAGATGAAAAATGGAAAAGCTACTAGACTAGACAACATTCCTAAAGAAGCTTGAAAAGAATTAGGAGGTACAAGAGTTTCATGATTGATATAATTATTTTAAAAAATTTTAAAGGATAGGAAATGCCTAAAATTAGAGAAAAAGCATTGTTATTCCCAACTTGAAGAATAAAGGAGATGTATAAAATTATGCAAACTATAGAAGGGTCAAGCTAATGAGCCATACCATAAAGCTTTTGAAAATAGTCATTTAGTACCATCTCAAAGTTAAGTTAGTAGTATCAAAAAATTAATTTCAATTTATGCTAGAAGATAAAAAGTTAAAATACGTAGATAAAATTAATATATGATCTTCATTGACATAGAAAAATCATATGATAGAGTGAATAGAGATATTTTTTAATGGGCCTTTATAGAGAAAAATATCCTTGATAAACATAATAAATTGATCAAAAACATGCATGTAGAAGCTATTAGTAGAATTAGAATAACTTATGGATTCACACTTGACTTTTTGATCATGGTAGGTCTACATTTAGGTCATAGTTATGTGCTATTTTTATAGATGACTTAATAAAGGAAACACAATATGAAATTCCTTGGTCTATACTATTTGTAGATGATATTGTGTTGGTGGATACAACTCAAGAAACTATCATTTTTAAAATGAAAAAGTAGAGAAATGCTCTAGAAACAAAAGACTTAAAAATTGATATAACTAAAATAGAACATATGAAACTTAATTTCAATAAAAATATAAACAATGGTAAAATAGAAGTAATAATTCAAGGCCAAAAAGTTCCTCATTACAAATAGTTCCACTACCTAGGATGAATGCTCCAATCAAATGTTGAAATTAAAAAAATATATAAGAAATAAGATTGAGGTAGGATGGTCAAAATGAAGATAGGGTAGTAGTTTTTTATGTGATAAAATAATTTCAATAAAACTAAAAGATAAATTTTATATGATAGTAATTACGCTTGTTACCTTATATGCTGCTGAATATTGGGTTTTAAAAAAGAGGTATGAATAAGTTAGTGTGGTAGAAATGCAAAGGCTTAGATGGTTGTTAAATATTACAAGAAGAGATAAATTGCACAATATAGACATTAGAAGAAGGTTTATAGTGGCTTCTATTTCAAATAGCCTACAAGAGTAGCATCTTAAATGGTTTGGACATGTGTAAATAAGATTAGATAATGAGACTATTCAAAAATTTTGCTACATTAGTATTATATGAAAAGCATCAAAAGGAAGACCAAAAAAGGACATGGAAAAAAATAATTAAATATGATCTAAAGAAAATGAAAATAGATAAGGATATAGCTCTTTATAGTGGTGAATGATGAACAAAAAACTTATGTAGTTGACTATATTTTATTAGGACAAAGCTAGAATGATGACGATGAATTTAATATATTTATCATATATTTTTACTTCCTAAGGCCCATCAAATATTATCTCTTAGCACTCTATCATATGCTTTTTTCTCAATAAAATATCATGTTAAATTTTTTTTTGTAACTTGATTCATTTAGGTTTGTATATTCAATGTTTTTGAATACCTGTGATAACACATAAATGTCTTTGTTATTTTTATAAAACTAAAATTGAAATTTTATTACATTAATGGACTTAATGGATTAATTAAATAGTGAAAATGTACATGACAAGTTCTAAACATTAGTATGAAAATTACATACATGTTGTGGGTAAGATTTATAATAAATCAACTAAATTTGTAATTGCAATATCTCATTTATACCTAATGTACTTAAACACATAAAATTATATTAACATGTAAGTTTAATAGATTAATTATTCACAAGGAATTTTGACCATATACTTGTTTAGCTATTCATGATAGGATCTCATTTATGTTTTAATACTTATAAAACAATCATCCTTACAATTATTGTATTTTAAGTATTTTATTTTGACAAAATGACATACAATCATCCTTACAAGTTAAATGTTTTGTATGGTGATTAGGATTATAAAGTCTATATACATGAAATAATGAGTATATTAAGGATTATAAATTCTATATACATAAAATAATGAGTCTATATACTAAGGTGATTAGCTAATAAAAGTGCATGGTATACTTATTCATTAATGATGAAATTAAAACTAAGGTTTTATTATATCTAAAAAATTAAGGCATTACATTTGTATCATAAAAATTAAATATCAACTTAGAAAATAGTTTACTAACATTGAATGTAACAAGAAACAATTATATAGATCTTTTTTGCAATATTATATTTTTATCTCAAATATTTAGTCTAATGAAAACTAATGTGATACTCAACATTAACATCTCTTAAAGTACATAGTCTTATTATCATTGTCCTAGTCTTGTCCCAACAAAATGAGGTTGGCTACATTAGTTATTTTCACCATTCACCTCTATGAAGTGCTAGATCTTTGCTTATTTGTAGTTTCTTCAAATCATCTTTGATCATTTTTTTTCATACTATCATTTTGAGTGATGGTAAAGTGCTCATTTCTCAAGTCAAAGACCTAGGTTTGAGCCTGGGCATAGCCACATAAAGAGGTCAGGCTTTCAATTATCTACCAACCCTTCTAGAACCCTTAGTAAAATGAGTACTATGAATCTAGGTGATAATCTTCAATTGTTTTTTCCCATATCTTCTTTGGTCTTCCTTTCAATGACTTTTGTAGATATCTTTTTATGGTGTTAGTAATTTCAAAGATTTATTTGTTGAGAGTTCCAATGTTCTAGGTTGCCATCAAAAATTTCTATTAGTAGAATTACTTCTTTACCCATACACATTCTTGAAGTGAAGACCTTTATATACTTTTCATAACATTTGAACAATGATTTTGTGCATCATTTATAGAGGATGTTCTAGCAAGCTCTTACCTATTTTTCATAGCAACGAAGCCTATGATTAATGTGCATTACATCTAGAAAATTCCCTAGCATCCACAAAATCTAAAAAAGAACCCATTAATGAGATTTGGCAAGGTTTTACAATCAGTTACTAACATGATGCTAATCCTCCTCTTTGTATATTTTCACTTAGGATTAACATTCATGGAGTTTGATTACCTCTTATGCATTCCAAATAAAAATTTTTCTTACCTTCATTTAGCCATAACTTTGTTAAAATACATTGCTAAACCACCTTACAAATGTGCTTTAAATAGCTTTATATCTATTCCAATGAGATATCTCATGACTTCAATAATTGTGTCTCTTAGAAATACCATCCCTACTCTCTTATGTCTTCTAAAACTACTTTAGAAAATTTGATTTGTACTATTTTTTATAGTTTTTTATTATAAGAAATAAACTAATAAATAACTTCTACATTTAGAGGAAGAAGATTACACTCTAATAGCAGTATCAAATAGAGTATTTATACTTTCATCTTTAATTCATTACGTATTATTTTTTCATCTTCTAATTTTTATTACTAAGACAAAGTCCCTAGTCCCTAAACTATGCATCCATATAACATAATAGGGTAAATAACTATTTGAAAGATTTGTTTTTAAAACTTTCAATCCCCAACTTCTAATACCTAATAATAAGATGCTAGCTTAGTGATGAGATTCTTGGCTTGGTAACCCTAAGTCACAACTTTGATTTCACCAAGCAACATTGAGTTATAAATTTAAAAAATCCATGAAAGGAATTCTAAAACTAATCCAAAAGCAAAAAAATTTCAATTCCAATTTATATTTATTTTTAATTACATAAAGAGATTTTATTCATTCCACTATTATGTCCTTAATGCATTTATCTCATCTATAATTATTCACATATTGAAGTCCCAAATATCTAAAAGAGTCAATGATTTATACATTTTAATCATGAAAATTAAAATTATATTGTTAAATTTATAGTTTTCTCTATATTAACTTACACTTTAAAAGAAATAATTTTTTTTAGGAAATTTGTATCATATTACACATATTTTGTTGAGAGGTAGATAGAATGTTTAAGTTTCCATGCATCCAATCTAGCTTACAAAAAGGTACATGTACCATAATGCATGGGTTATGAATGTAATTCCACATGTTTAGATGCTTCTAGCTACCATGGTTTCAAGGATTATCTACCAAATTTTGTATTCACTTCATCGACTATTATAACATACCCAAATAATGGCTACATAGATTTTCTTCAGTCAAAAATGGGAAGTTAAGAAGAAAGGACATTGCATGATTGAAGGTACCAATTTGGAGAGGCTCAAAACAAGACTATTTTTACTAAAATTAAATGTCAATGTTAGAAAGATCTCAAGGTTAGTGGTTTACCTAGTTCTTTCCCATGGTTCAAGGGCTATGGAACACTATGAGTTATCCATTCATGGCACCCATGTGTTGGAAAACCACTTTGAATTCATAGTTCCAAGAAACAATAGTTCTCTAGCTTGTTTTCCCCCTCTCTATTCCTCTCATCATTTCTTCATCCATAGAACTATGGGATTTAATTCTCCAATAGTCACAGATATGTGGAATTGTCTAGATTTGATAGTTTAGGTGAAACTTTGCATCAAAACTTGTACAAGATCATGAGGGGCCAAGGGAAGAGGCATCCCTATAAATACATCATTTTTCCCCACAGATGATGTCTTTAAGATTATTTACTTGCTTATTTGTCCTCATTTGAATTTGTAGACATTTTCCTAGAGGCATATACATAACCTATGAGGACTCACTTATGTTACATGTTCCCATATTATTATTGATGTGGATGCATTGCATGCTTGAAGGTATAGTCCCTAGTTCTTTCATCCCATATTCAATGGATATAAGAAAATTTCTTGGGATGTTGGAAAATGTCAAGGTAATGTTATTACAGATGGTATCAAATCATCCTTCAAAGTATTATGATGATTACAATATTATTCCAATTTTTCTATAGGTTTACATTTTGACTTTGGATGTTTTCATTTTTGTGATCATTCTTGTTGGTTATCATATTTGATATTGGATCTTGAGATTTTTACCTCTTCTATCTACCATGGGTTGTCCTTTTAGTATGGCCCTTATGATATTTCTTATGTGGAGTTGTTTCTTTGATGCTTGTAACCTGTTATATATTATGTATTGATGTATAGATATAGTTATGTTTGTTGGGCTTTCCTCTAGTACATATTTATTAGTAGGTGTACATGCATTTGGTACTCATTGATGTCGCTTATGGAAGCTCTCTTAGAAACATATGAAATGTTGTTCAAGGAGCTTTTCATCCTCGATCTTCAATGATTCATCTAGGATGAATTGGACCTAGTCTTTACTTTGGTATTCATCTAGATAACATATGTTGAGATGGTCATATTTGGATATGCAAGATGTGGTATCCTTGTACCTCTACTTATTTCATGGATATATGAAGTATGGAATTGATAATCCTAGGCCACAATATTATCTAGTACCTCTAGATAGAGGATATTTGAACATGTACTCTTGATGAGACTTATTTTGGGTAGACAAATATTGTCTTTGGTAGACTTACTTATTTTCATGTTTGTGTTTTTATGTTTTTTTTTGTATGTCTTTTTTCTAGTTGCATTCCAAGTTTCTCACACACATCATGCTTGTTTCTTGTTGATAAGTTGTTTGGCCTTCATAGCTTGTGAATCTTTGATTAATTACATGGTTGACTTGTGTTGAAGCATCCTATGACATCAAGTGCTTCTTGCTAGACTAGTTTTTAATGTAGTCTTACATTTGATCCCCTCTTGTGTTTCAAGTTTGATTATCCCTAACATGAATCATTTGATCTTGTAATTTCTTTTTGAAATAAGATGTAATTATCCATTTAGCTTTGTGGCTTCATCTCTTTAGATTATGATATCTATCTTGAGGTGTTATATTTTTAAGCTAGTGCTTCTAGAATCTTAGTAAGATAGGTTATTCTTATTTTTAATATATTTTAGAACCTTGTGTTTTCTTCTGAGTGACTTCTTTTAGAGGTTAGGTTCACTTGATTGTACACTTGGATGTGCATGATTTAAGACCTCCTCCTTTTACTATTGAGACCTATTACTATCTATTTTGGTATTTTCTTTTCTATTATGAGATGATGTTGTAAATTTTTTTACACCACTTTGTTATCTTATGAGACCTCTTATCTTGATGAGGTTGCATGTAAGCAGTTAGATGTTCTCAATAATCATGGTTCTCTATAAATTTTAAAGTGTTTACATTTTTTCCTGATAGTTTGTTGGATGCTTGTTTACATTAGTGTATCTTGATTGCTCATGTATGTTTTTGTATGGTTGATCTGTATGCATGTGAATAAGGCCTTACTCTTTGTAGCATTTACAGATTGTTATATCTCTCTAACTTTTTAGTATGCTTGTTGGATGCCTTGTTTGGCTTGTGTACTACATATGACCTCTACTAATTCTTTTATTTCTAAGTGATTGTCTTGGCCTTGTAGGAAATACGAATTTAGAAAGGTTAAGATAGTGGATACCTTAATGACTTCTATGAGCACCTTATCCTAAGGGAAGATAAATGATCTTGAGATCATAATCAATTAATTACTTGATATCAAATCCATAACATTGGAATGTGGATTTGTTAGGATTGATGTTATATCAAATAGCTTGCTGGAACATGATTTTCTGGCCTCTTAGTGCTTTGGATGAGCACTTATAAAGAACTATAGCTAGTTTTGAATTTCTTTAGATTTTGGATAAATAGAAGACATGGAGTAGTATCCTTAGTCTTTCCAAATACTAATGGCCTTAGAGTGGTCAAAGCCTTGATGTTCTACTATTTTAGATAATGGACCTTCCAAAAACATACTAACATTGCTCGTTTCATCATGTTCTCAATTTTTCTCCTTTTTTCTAATGAAAAATTTTAGTGACATCAATATTTCACTTGGTAGTGTATGCTTAGACTTACATTATCATATCAGAATTAGATAGTTTTTTTTTTCTATTTCTAATGGCTTAATACCATAGTTTAGTATGGGCTTAGGTAGTATGTCTTCAAACCTATTCCCTTGGTAGTTTTTCCCTTTTGCTATGTGTTGTATCTATAAAACATTATCCTTGTATATTATATGATCTACCATATTAACATCATCATGTTGTTATTGGAAATTCACATATGAAGGAGATATATCTTTCTATTGTTGGTTATTGTGTCCCTCATGTTGTAGGCCTTTGCTAAACCTTATGATGAGGCCAAAGCATTGAGATTAGTATTTATTATATAGAAAAATCCATTTTGTAAATAGCTCTCATTGTTTCCTTACTATTGGTCTCCATCCTCTAAAATGAGGTCTTTAAGAGCTTTCAACTTATTTATTAAATTATTAAATCAAAAATTTTTAGGAGGTGATGACATGTTCCTAGTCATGGTATTTCAAAAATTTGATGGTATATTTTCTACAGTGATTGTTCCATATTCTAATGTGGTGTGGCTTGATCTTAGATTCTTCTTTAGTCACCCCATGTTTCAACATTTCTTTATTTAAGAATAAAGAAATGGTTGATATTGATAGAGTTTTAATTTGTTCATGTGCCTAAATAATAGTGATAATAGCTAGGTTCTCATATCTATTATTCTAATTAACATAGTAGAGAGATAGAATTTCTGATAGGTTCTGGCATGTCTATTTCTTAGTCAACCTTGGTGTAGATGGGAGCCTTAGGTTCTAATACTTGGGTGTAGCAATGGAAAAATTTAGGGTTGGAAAATCAAAAAATCCCATATGAAACAGTTCTAACCCTAGGATCCACGAGTCTCAAAAGGATCTAAAGTACCTTAAATAGTCTATCCAATCGCTTGAGGACTTAAAAAGTTTGATACCGAGTAATAAATTGAACACGAGCAATATATAAATGCAAAAGCCAACATTGATTCTAGAATAGAGAAAAAGTGAAATAGTATGACCAAAAAAAGAAATTGAAAACTTTTTATTAAATACCTAAACAATAGTTGTAGAATAGGTTTCAAGTTATACAGATCAAGACTTTTATAATCTAAATATATAAAATGTCTTTAAAGTCTAATGTAGAAGGTAGGGTGTGTTTTGCATTGATCTGCACTGCAATAATTTTTTCCTATTGGTTCTCTCCATTCTTATGAAGCTATGCTAGAAAGGGTACAAAAACCTACTTCAAGGCTTTGCTATTTCTTACCAAAACTATGGTCTACACCCCAAAAGCCTTGAAAATTATGTAGAATTTAGTCTAAATATGCCTTCAATTTGCTACTTTGGCATCAGTTACATTTCCGTATGATTTTTGAAGCATTACATGATGTTTTTGGTTCATTTTCATGGCCAAAAGTGTAGTGTATTAATCTCTAGAATTTTTGACCTTTTCCATCATGTTTGGTAGTGTATTTGTACTATTTTCATGGTCCAAAACACATCGTATGGACCACTAGCGTTTTTGACTTTTTGTGCAAAATTTGGTAGTGTATTTGTCATTTTGGTTTTCATATGCTAGCATGAATGAAATTCACTACATGTGAGTTGTAAATTTCATTTTACACATTAAAAAGTATCTAAAACTTTTCCAAAATAAGGCCAAAATGTAGGATTTTTAATGGAAAAGTAATTTAATTATTTTTTCTCTTGAATTCTTATCAAATTACATTATAAAAATTTGGTTACTAGGATTCTTGTGTGCAACACGAATTTTCCACAAGGTGTTGCATTGGTTCCTCTTTATTGATGTTTAGAGGATTAACCCTAAAAACATGGAAAAATAATATGAAACACTACCATTGGTTCATCACCAAAGTTCCCTCTCCACACTTGATTCTGTAGCTGTGAAATCATGCTAAGGAGTTTTCATGATGGTGAAATAAGTTTAAAATGGGATGATAAGAATTTTGTATGAAATAATGGCTACATTGGTTAATGGAGAATGGTCACATGTGCTAACAAAGAATTTCAAATATATTAACACCATGCTTACAACATAGTGGTGACATGTTTGCTAAACAAAGAGGTCTTTATGCTTCAAGATGGAATTGCTGGTTACTTAGTGATATTTGGAGGAACCAACACTTTGTAATAGGTTTATTTGACCACTTGGCTCTCTTTCTCTTTTTTTTGAGAGTCATTAATTTGCTTGAATTTAGGCTACATTGGCCTCTTTTATTTCTTGGCATTTTCTCCCTTTTTTTTTGTGGGAGCGAAACCTTCATTTGATTTCATTGCCAAGGCTAAATGTTATTTCATCTTCTCATTGAATTAGGAGTTTAGTGATTCAATGGAATTGATTGGTGGAGCATGTATAAGAGGATGTCACATGGCCATGGTGCATGAATTTCAAACATAAGTTTTCATTGTTAGCAAGGTGAGAAGCACTACAGTTTGGTTACAAGGTTATGGCTTAATGGAAGTGATGTAGGGCAAGTAATGTTGAGAATCAAGCTAGCTGAAACTCATGTATCAAGACTATGTAGTAACTCACCACTGCGATGAGCCATACCTTTGTGATGACTTAAGGCTCATCCTACAAGCATAACTCTAAGAGAACAAGAAAAAAATTTAAGGAATACATGAGATTACAAGAGGTTGCATAAGGGAATAAGCAAATATAGGCCACCATATGTTATAATGAGCAAAACATGAGAACTCTATTTTTTCTTTATAGATTGATACAATGTTTGTAGTGTTTTGAGATGCTAAAAAGAGATAGGAGATCATGTAAGCTTGCTTGTTGTAGGCCACAAGGTCAATCAACATCCCATGCTTATTTGAATCTACAAACAAAGGACAACAAAGACTAAGAGCAAATAAGTTAATGTTAGATATAACACAATCTAGGGTAGAAATGGTTGAACTTAGTGTGGATCAAGTATAAGCATATCTTCGTAAGATCATGCAAAGGTTTTAATGTCAACTTAGAGGACCTTAGTGATGTCTTTATTAATTGGAGATTTCAATGAGGAACCTAATTTTAGGGTTTTCTCCTTACCATTATGGATCATAATGAAAATTCAAGCAAGAAATTTTTTGTGATGTTATCAACCTTAAGTTCAAGAGAAGTTGGGCCATTTTAGGATGTTAAGGTTATATGGTCAAAAGACTTTGAGGCATCAAGGCTTAGGTATTCAAGGTCAACTTGGTCAAGTAACATTACTAGCAGGGTCTACTTAGGCTCAAAGGCTAGTGATTTGCTTCCTCATCTTTCTAACTCAATTTGTGGTTACATTCTTTCTATGTGCTAGGGATTCATGAATCCCATAAATTTTTTACAAACTATGCATTTGGGAAGCAAGAGCATGAACAGAAGCATGTAAGATTCTTTGTAGAAATTCTTAGTTTAATTTAAATTAAAAAACATATTTAATATAAGTAAAATGTGAAAATAAATAAAAAAAATTTAATTTAAATATTTTATTATTTTTTAATTCACATCTCCACCTACAAACCCATCCTTAGTGATCCAAGAATCAGATTCATTTGATGCATAACATTCTTAAATCTAGTGATCCACAAATCTGCTATAACAACATGCATTTACAAATCTACTAAAGCCAATGCATTCATTGGAAAAATAGGAGGCTCATAGAGAAACAAAAAATATAGTTATTGATGAGTGGCGAGGTAACCTTACATTCAACCATACGAAATGAGCATAGCACGCACGATCCGGTCGAACTTTGTAGACTAAATGCCTATGCGCCCCATGGAACACTTGGGGTTAATCATTCGTTGTCTTCCTAGACTTAATTGTAGTTGTCACGGTGTATGGTTAAGTAAGTCCAAGGTATATGATTTTTATGGTCTTTTATGGTTTTATGTCTTCTATGCTAAGAGCGAAGGGTTGAGAAACTAACTAACTCTAACTAAGGACTAAGTCTAAATTAACTAGCATCAGCATCCGTTCCCACTTACTGTACACACCCTAAACTATGAAACTATGGCTACCACAGGCTAATCATTACTGGGATCACCACACGTAACGCACGTGCTCGAAGTGGTCGTACTGAGGCACTTAACTAGGAGGAAAGGGTTGAGAGAACCTCTTTAGCCTAAGTGCGATGAGCAGCCGATTCCTTGACTAACCGTACACATCTGCCATGCACGACTACCACTGAGATTACCAAGTGTAGATCCTGGATACACCACTGGGTTACCAAGTAGTCACACGAGATGCTCGTAATCAAGTCATACTCATACTGCATGCGATGAGCAGCCGATTTCTTGACTAACCATACACATCCTTAGATGCTCGTAATCAAGTCATACTCATATCACATTCTAGGAAAGCAATAAATAACATTTAAAATAAAATCCTATTCCATGCACCACAAGGTTTATCCACAAAGCTCATCTTTATTTTCGTACAAAGCTTGCGTTCAGGTACAATGTTGCTCGAATAAAGATCCATTCACTTGGGGACTCCTACTGCGGGCACATGGAAAATATTCTATCTCTAGAGTGATCAAACTGCCAGAGTTTCCCTACTTTAAGCCTAGGATGGGAAATAAGGGGAGTGCCACCTCTTATTTATAGATTTGGCGGCAGACCGCGATATCGCAGGGGACAATGCGATATCGCGTACGTGATACCGCAGCTTGTGTGAATCGCATCTCATCATACCCCCATGATTGAATGAAAACTCATCCTCGAGTTCCTTACAATAATATCAGGAAGGTATGGAATTATTTAGGGGAATGGAACTAATGGAATGACATGTGAACGGATCATTATTACAAGACTTGACAAAACTGGTGTTCATGACAACAAGGGTGAACACCTTATTACAATGACATCAGGCCTTAGTTGGCAGCTGAGAAAGAGAGAGAGAAAGAAGTGTTGCTGCTGCCAACGCCAAGATTGTGCCTTCGTTGTCCATCCATAAGCGTGCCATCGATCTTGCTCCTTGCATAGCTGCTTCAGCGCTACTCCATTTCAAGTGTTTGTTCTAGATCTAATCCGTTGTTGTATGATTGCCATCTGCACATACAATACAATCTTATATTAGCAAGGGTAAATAAATCATCATGTAATTAATACCTTACTTCGGTGTAGGTCCATTGCCTAGGTTGTGGTATGGCTGATATGGATCTAGGAATATATTGATGATGGCTACCGAAGGTGTAGGGGTTAGGAAGAAAATCAAAAAATTTGGGGCTAGGAGAAAAATCGAAAAAATCAAGCCCTGTACCCCCATGACTAATTGTGAACCTTCGGTAGCATTAAAATGGAGAAAGAAAAGGAGTAAGAAAGATAGATAAAAAGGGACAACTATGGCATCGATGAAATGAATGTCAAGATGGAAATGAACAAAATAAAATTAATTGCAAAATGTTAAGGGAAAGAATTTAACCTATGCTGCAAATAGGAATGTCAATGGGTCCTCCCCAAAGCAGGCTCATGCCCGTAATGCCTTGACAAACCCACATTCAAAAGAGTCAGTAGGCTCTGGGAAGGTCATTTGGAACAAGAGTTAAAGTCTTTAATCGTAAGAATTTACCAAAAAGAAAACAATACATCAACCAAAATATATACACTAATGATACAACCGGCAATGAGGTGAACAATGGAAAGAATGATGGAGAGAAGAGAATGGAATGGAATCCCAAGAACAAGGTGGTGTTCAACCCCTTATGTGTTTTATGATTAATGTGACTTAGCAATTCTCATTCCAACTCCGGTCTCAAACAAACCACTACTAGTGACTTCACATCAATGCATTTGGCTAACCATCCCCTTGAAGTAATAAGAATGCATCTCCAAAGAGCCACCACCATTCCAACATACAAAGGAGAGAATGGGAAGTGAGAAGGGCCTTAGTTAGAGGGAACACTTTTGGTTCCATAACCAGTGCTTGTAGCCCAAGCTTATTCGTCTAAGGGGTGTGCTTTGAATTCTCACTTTTTTTTTGTGTTTTGTGTTTTTATGCGTGAGAACCACACCATGCAAAGACTTATTATTTTTATTGTCTCAGCTTCCGATAGTTGGGTAACATCAGAACGGTAAGCAAACTCAAGAAGAAAACATCCAAGCACCCAAGAGAATGACCAACACAAAAGCATCAAGTTCCCTTGAAGTCACACCATTTATAATCCTTGAGTCCTTAGTTTGAGAAATGCCTAGTCACTAATTCATTTAAGTTCTTATTAGAAAGGGACTGTACATTTCCAAGCTGAGAGAGACCATAGAAACTGGTGGATGGATGGATGAAGTGAACTCATTGCCTGTTATATCAAAAGAAACATACCTTAGTATCAACATTGTGACTTAAAGGTAAAAACCAAACATTAGCAATCAATATGAAAATAGTTCATATAATTATTCAAAACACTTATTATGGGACAAACTTACATGGTGGATCACACACACACACAATGGAAAAAGTATAACGATGTTGTAAAAAAAAAAAAACAAGAAAAGTTAAAGAAATTTGTAAAAAAAAATTATAAAAGTTAAAGAAATTTGTAAAACAAAAATTAGAAAAGTTAAAGAAATTTGTAAAAGAAAAACTTAGAAAAGTTAAAGAACTTTGTAAAACAAAAATGTGTAAAACAAAAACGTTGTAAAACAAAAACGTGTAAAACAAAAATAAAAAAAGAACTGAGGACCCCATATGATCAACATAGGTGGCCATCTCCCCCATGACTGAGTGGAAAGAGAGAGAGATCCGAAATAATTTGCACTTATTTGAGTTTATTAAAAGTGTCCAACTTCTCCCAAATGATGATCTTAGATTAAGGGGTGGAAGTTGGCGATGCTCACATTTCAATGTGTCTATGCCTTCGTTGTTGGCATGGGTTTCCTTAGTTCGTTCCATGCATATTTGTCTACTCCTTCTAGTAGCTGTCAACCATGGGATGTCTACTACTTCTTGTGTGGTTGCTACATAGAGGAATCTTTGTTGCAAAGTTTCAAGGGTGCACCTGTCACATGGAGGCATTTCCTCCATGTCATCACCCAATGAATCACTGTATGTGATGCATGGAACTTTCCTCTTCTCGATCTTTCCACAAATGTTTATCTTAGAGATTTTTGAGGAAAGATCGTGGATCCTAAGACATGCATCTACTGTACTAAGCCATGCCCTTCCCATTATAATTGGGAAGTCCCCTTCATTGTTATTCACTTCAATCACCAGAAAATTAGCTAGGTAAGACCAACCACATATAGTGGTAATGATGTCCTCCATCAATCCCAAGGGAATGGTGATGGACCGGTCTACCAGCTCTAGTTGAATTTTGCTCTTCTTAAGTTGGGGTAGGTTCCAGGCTTGATACATTTCTCATGATATTAAATTGACTCTGGAACCTATGTCAAGAAGAGCCCTATGTGCTTCATTTTTGGAAATCTGCAAATAGATTAAGGGACTCCCAGGGTCAGTTAGTTTCCTGGGAAGGTGGCCCACCTTGATCTAGTTAGTTACGGTATGTGTTAACATAACCGTATGCGTTAAGCTCTGATTTTCGATGGAAGGGTGCTCCAAAGTGTTAGATGGTGGAGGAGTGTACATGGGCCCAACCGCTTGTTGTTGCGAGAGTTTGTCTAGGATTTTGGTTCTGAAGTAGGATCTTCTCTTTTTAAAGTTTTCAGAACCAGCAGTAGGTTGGATATTTATAGCTCTCGCAGCGTGACGTTGCTACGATCAAGGAGGAAGTTCCCCTTGCATTGTTGGAGCAGGAGGTGTTATGGGAACTACTTGTGGTGGAAGAGGTGTGGATGGATTAGGAGGATGGTGTGGGTATGGAGTGTATCCTGGAGGAGAACGAGTCCTTCTGAAGTACTCTCGAACTTGGTAGAGACAGTTGGGATTGTATGACTCATAGAGTCACTTGGAGAAATCGGCTGCTGTACATAATATCCATAAGGGTCAAGCTACCGGTAAGGGTATTGATGTTTCGGTGATGGCATCCCCCATGACTATGGGTATTGCCACTACTGATGCTATCTGATGGGCTGTGGTAGAGTTCCACTTGGATAATACGTTAGTGTTTGGTGGAACTACCTTGGGTTACCTTGTGGACAAGGTAACCTTCGGGGTGTTTACCATTGGTTAAGTCTTGGATTAAGTGCATACACCCCAGACTCCTGTAGATGTGAGATGATGGGGCAAAATCCCTTAGGATGGTCATAGTGGCAGATCTCACATCCACTGTCATCGTCTGTGTCTGAGTCCATAGCCACATCAAAGTTAGTGATTTTCCCTTTATCCTTGTTATCTGCAGGGCCTAAATCTCTCCACTTTTTCATACCTTTGTCACTACTTTGTTCTACCTTAGACTCTTCTACAATTTTCAAGACAGTTTCAATTTTAGAGTCTAAGGAACTCCATACATCATCTACCTTAGCCACTATTTCTATTGTTAATTTTTGGATCGGTAAGGTTTTCTAGTTCACCAACTCTTCGATTGGTGACTCATCCTCTTCATCACAAAACTTCACTCCCTAGTTCCAACAAGATATGTACTTCATGGGCTCTAAGTTATGAGAGTCTCCCTTGGGCATAAGTCCCAAGGGTTCTTCTAGTTTCATGCCTTAGCCCATCCACGATGTGGTGAAGTTGATCCCTCTAAGCATACCCATGGCCCGGGCAACGATGTAACAATGTGTAGTAGCGGACCATGGCAGCATCCAAGGATTCATATGTACCTTGCTTCAAGCCTTGGATCTACTTACGCAAATTTGACACTTTGGAGTACATCTGATACTTATCGTTGAACAGTTCTAGCATCGTACTCCACCTCCTGATGGTTTCTGGTTCTAAGGACTGGTACCAACTCTTTGCTTCTTTGGTGAGTGTCCTTGGGAACAACTTAAGTTTTTTCCATTCATTTTCTATATTCTGCAAGGTGCAAGCATCGTGGAATTCCTGTAAATGATTTTGCGGATCTGCATTGTATCCCCCTTCAAATCATGGGATGTTGTTCATGTCTAATTATTTGATCCGACTATCTTTTAAATGCCTTGTGGGAATCCTAACTGCCTCTTTTATGTCAAGCATACTTTGGGTTGTAAGTAGGGGCTCATCATGATCATCTCTTTCATGATACCTATGATGTCTGCGTTGTTCCCTACTCTCCCTATATCCTTGCCCTTGTCCTCTCTCTCAACTTTCCCGTCAAGGTCTTTTGTCCTTCTTACCTTTATCCTTACCTTTATGTTCATGGTGGCTATGCCCAGATGTGGAAGGAAAGGGTGAGTGATGTGACGAAGGGGAAGAAGAAGGGGAACCATCGCCATGATGATGTTTCTTGCCTTCTCTTCGGCTGATACAGCCCTAATCATGGTGACGATCTAAGTGCCCGTCCTTAGCATAAGTGGTTGTTACCTTTATGAATAGTTGGCGTTCACGGGCATCCAAACCAGGGATATGTATCGTTGATCATAGGTTCTGATACCCAACCTCCTCATCATCATTAGGAGGGGGAACATCATTTGTTAAAGAACTTATGATAAGGGGTTCTGCATCTCCTATTTCGCTAAGGATGTGTGAGACCTTACCCTTCAACAGTGCATGTTGACTCTTCTACTTTAAGTTTCTCATACGTTGGGCATCTGTGGAATAATAATCCCTCATGTCAAAGTCTTTAGCAACATATTCAGAAAATAGTTCTTGCATGCCAATCTATGCCAAGGCATGGAAAAGCATGTTAGGGACTAATCAATCTAGGGGTAACACGATGTTACCTTGCAAATCTCTCCATTGCAGATGTTCGTCTTAATGGAGGATAAAAGTAAAATCTGGAATATACTCATCAGGATGAGTATAAACTATCTTGTATTGTTTAGGACCTGGCTGATTTGGGTTATGTTTTTTATGTTGCGGACTATCTCTAGTATGGTCCTTAGGTGGTGAGTTGCTCTTATGGGAAGAAGGCATTTTTATCGGTGTGCTAATTTCACCGTTATATAATTTTTCTCTTTTGATTAACCCGAAGGTTTGTTAAGGCTTGCAACAATGTGATTGATATCCCTTATGTTCTATTCGGTGCACAAACACTTAGTCCCTGGCAACGGTGCCAATGATGAGTGGCGAGGTACCTGTACACTCAACCATACGAAATGAGCGTAGCATGCACGATCCGGTCGAACTCTGCAGACTAAATGCCTATGTGCCCCATGGAACACTTGGGGTTAATTGTTCATTGTCTTCCTAGACTTACTTGTAGTTGTCATGGTGTATGGTTAAGTAAGTCCGAGATATATGATTTTTATGGTCTTTTATGGTTTTATGTCTTCTATGCTAAAAGCGATGGGTTCAGAAACTAACTAACTCTAACTAAGGACTAAGTCTAAATTAACTAGCATTAGCATTCATTCCCACTTACCGTACACACCCTGAACTATGCAACTGTGGCTACCAAACGCTAATCGTTACTGGGATCACCACAAGTAATGCACGTGCTCAAAGTGGTCGTACTAAGGCACTTAACTAGGAGGAAAGGGTTGAGAGAACCTATCTAGACTAAGTGCGATGAGCAGCTGATTCCTTGACTAACTGTACACATCTGCCATGCACAACTACCACTGGGATTACCAAGTGTAGATCCTGGATACACCACTGGGTTACCAAGTAGTCAGATGAGATGCTTGTAATCAAGTCGTACTCATACCGCATGCGATGAGCAGCCGATTCCTTGACTAACTGTACACATCCTTAGATGCTCGTAATCAAGTTGTACTCATATCGCATTCTAGGAAAGCAATAAATAACATTTAAAATAAAATCCTATTCCATGCACTATAAGGTTTATCCACAAAGCTCGTCTTTATTGCCGTACACAACTTGTGTTCAGGTACAATGTTGCTCGAATAAAGATCCGTTCACTTGGGGACTCCTACTGTGGGCACATGGAAAATATTCTATCTATGGAGTGATCAAACTGCCAGATTTTCCCTACTTTAATCCTAGGATGGGAAATAAGGGGAGTGCCGCCTCTTATTTATAGATTTGGCGACGAACCGCGATATCACGGCTTGTGCGAATCACGTATGCGATATCGCAGCTTGTGCGAATTACGTCTCATCAGTTATACAATAACATACAACAACAACATTAACAATCTCTCATCCACAATAACACATCTAATTACCATTGACCACAACATGCTACTACTATTGGCCACTAACTGCCATGTGCTACTAGTTGCATTGCATGCCACTACTATCACTAATATTGCTATTTGTAGCTACCATTTGTGCTATTGGCACTTGTTGTTACTATCATCATTAGTTGCTGATGCTACTACCTATTGGATTGTGCTTGATAGGAGAGAGGAAGGCTGAGAGATATCCCTTGTTGTTGTGCTATTTATGCTACTATTGACAAAAAACCCTACTTCTAGGAATGCATTGCGTGCTATTGCTATTGCTGTTGCTGGCTATGCGCCACCTCTCATCGCTACACCTCCATGTTGTTGTCACTGTTGCCACTATAATCTTCATAGGTCTTGAGAGAGCTAGAGAGTGAGTGATCCTCCCCTCCCTCCCTTTCTTGTGGTTGCTGCAGCTGCTTTGTATAAGCAACCCTTTTTGTTGTGTAACCTTTGCCATGTTGTCACCATCTCCACACATTTGCCACCACCACCACATCTCCACTACCACCATTAATGTGTTATAACAACTTGGGTAGGGTAAGTTTGGATCTCGTGCTACTCTCACAATGTAGGGAAGAGGCTCTACTACTATTGTTTGATGCCTCTGATTATATAACGCAAGCAATTCATCAACACTAATATTAATGGCAACATGCCCACCTCCCTTAGTCATGGTTGTATGTGGATGTTCTAAAACACATACTAAAGCATTTATACACACTCTTATAATTGATTTCTACTTATTTTTACCCTATGAAACCATCGATGAACCCCACATGTTGAAAGGAACTACAGATTTTCTGTTTAAAGCTTCTCTAACAAGAAAGACAACAAGATCCATTACATAGAAGAGCAGCCACCTGGCACGCTTTGACAACTTTTAAAATTAAAAGCTATTCTTCACATTGTAATACTAATTTAAAGGTAAATAATTATCCACAAAAAATGTAGTGGCCTATGAAAATGAGACAGGAAACCTTATTGAACTATGTTTAATGGAATCATTTTTCTTTAAAAAAACTAAAAACTCCTATGAGCCATATTGATGCCAATAGAGGAGGATAATCACTTTGAAAAATCCATTTCATTCTTATTACTACTTCTTCTCTTTAGAAAATCCACTATTAGCCAAGCTTGCACTCGAAAATTGGAAAATGTTGGTCAAATTATAGCCTCATGGAAACTTGGAACCTTGTGAGCTAGTGTACTACATGGAAAGTGTTTAAAGAGATATGTTGCATTCTATGCTATTGAGGTTGTAGGTCCCATGGTTCAATCTTAAAATATTCCTTTCTTTTATTTTCTTAATCTCAAATCCATGCATAGGAATCTCATCATTGGAATTCACATTTGGAATTTGTACACGACATTGTAGATTACTGTATATGTACACGACACACTATTGTTAAGCTCACTTTGCTTTATCTATAACACCATCACAAATACTTTGCATGGTTAGAAAATCCATAGGATTTTTTATCATGGAATTAAAAACTATTAATCATGGCCCCTTGCCTAGCATGGGCGATGTTGGCATCAACACTTAGCCCCCAAACTAGAAATTGCATGCAAGTGCAAGCAACAACAAAACTATAGAAATTTTAAAAAGAGATGCAATAGATAGATATTGAAAAAATCACAAAACATAAATAAATTGAAATTTGAAAGCAAACTATACTAATCTAAACATGATTAAAATGACCATATAATCGAGAGAGAACTAAATATGGGCCACCCTTGCCACACCATCTTATTTAATTAAGATCAAAACATATACTCTTTATAAATAAAAACTTTAACTATATATATATATATATATATATATATATAATTAAAGGATATAATTAATATCTCATTCCCAATATTCTTACAAGGTACAAGTAAAAATTATGTGGACTACTTTGAGCATAAGACATATGCCAAACTTAATGAAGAGCATAGGCTTATCTTAGATCATAGCTAGCCACAACTTTCAGAGTTTTCCTTGGGACTATTTTCCTTTATTTTTCTTTGAAATTTAGAAAGGAAATGGGTGAAAAGGGATTATTTGTTTTTTTCTTTTTTCCTTTTGAATTTTGGGGAAATAGGTTTAAAAGGGGAATGGAGGCTAGGAAGAGGATTACTACTAGATCTCATCATGCTTAAGAACTTATTACATTGCCAATGAACATGCTTCTCATTCTTTTTCTTTTGTCTTCTTTTTTTTTAAGGAAAATTTTCTTATGATGTACTTCATTATCAAGTTAGGAATTCCAACACAAGTCTAGTCGATTAGCTACACTACCAAAGAAAATAGTCCTTGTGGAAACTTTTCCCATGGTGTAGTTCAACCCTTATGCATGTGCCTTTAATTATAATCTAAATGGCATCATAGCAGGTCTCCTAGGTGGCTAACGGTTCTCAACTAGAGAGGAACACACTTTACCATGTTGCTCATAGGATAGCCATGGATCATCACACTTCAGGTTTGGGGCTTATGAGAGGAAAAATGAAATATTCCAAGGTCACCTAGTGATTGTGGCTAACCATTCTCCAACTTCACATATCCTACATTCACATGATCATGATGATAAGATAATAAGTTAGCATAAGTCCCATCCTTCATAATCCTACATAACTAATGAAACTAAAACCTTGAAATATATTAGGAAGAATCATAGTTGTTGGCACATTTTAGCCATTTTATGGAACAGAGACATGAGATGATTGAGATTTCCAAAATATTTCAATACAAATATTTGAAATGGAAAGATGTAATCTGAAAAGGTATTGATTCCTATCACTTATTTAGAAAAAAAAGAAAAAAAATAAAAAGAGATGGACTGGAAGAAAAGATGGAACGAATGAAACAATAAATAGAATAACTAGAAAATCCTTGGATACTGGTAAAGAACAAGCAAGAGAAGGTGGCAGAAAACAGTGTTTCAGGCTACCAATATTTGTTCAAAGCATATGTGCTCTGCCTCAAATAATATGAAAATAATTTCCAAAGAACTACAAACTCACCAAAGAATGTAAAAGCTTAGACAAGAAAGAGATTAGTAGCAGCTGAAGGAATGAAAAAACACATATGGTAGTTACTAAGTAGGCAGCAATGCTGATGCTGGTTACAGGTATTTCTTTGACCTTCACACAAACAGGAGGAGAAGGAAAAAGAGTAGGGTTGTCGTCCCTCAACAAAGCACAGTTCTCCTCAGAGGTGAATATAGATGCAAACGTAAATGCAGATGCAGATGCTGGACCATTCATGGATGCAGATGCAGATGCTGGACTATTCATGGATGCAGATGCAGACACAGATAAACTATTTGGCAAAATCAAGAAGGCATTCTCGGCAGCAGAAAACGCCGTAAACCAGGCCAAAGAGTTCATAACCGGCCCAAAATTGAAAAAACATGCAGTGTCCATGGTTGGGTTGGCCAAGGAGGTCACGAGTACGACACTGGGTATAAAGAAGCTCCAATTTTCAAAAGTGCCCAAGCACATTGCAAATTTAATTCAAAACATCCCTTTGGAAGGCGGGAGGAATGGGGGGGGGGGGGGGGTCCCAATA
>MNCI01017535.1:222696-264733 GCA_015680685.1 Gnetum montanum
ATTGCTTGTTTGAGCCTTGGAAGTTTGAACAATTCGTAGATATTGAATTTGGGATAGCTTTATTGCGAAGTGTTTACTCGTGTCATTTTACCTTGTTTAAATATTTGAGGTCTACACAAATGTGCTTTCTTTTCTATCTATTTCCATAGAATCTTTCTCTATTTCTAGTTTTCTTGTGGAACTATCTCTTTCTCTGGGGAAAATTAGGAGTATATTCGCGAAGTTGTGCTCAAATTTTTTTACAAAATTTTATTTGTTACAAGTAGGTATTATAAGGACTGCATAGACTAGGCAATTGAACAAAATAGGAACTTTCAACAACTCACAGTACTTGGCAAAGTTGGCTGAATCTCTTTAAGACAAGTCATTTGTAGTTTACACAAAATCCAATCGTTTCATATTTCACAACCGCATGCCGCAACAGCACACACACACACTCACGTTAACTACTGAGTCTATTTAGAGGTATCTGGGCCTTGGTGTTGCCAGAGACCAGCAGGCACCTAAATCCTATTCGAGGACACTCGTTGGCGGTCACGTCCCAAACAGTCGCCAACAATAGTATTATTAAAATATATCATATAAAGGAGATTTTATATAATAGTAATATGATATATCATATAAAGCATTATACTTGCATTACTTTCAAATGGTGTTATGATGATCCAATGCCTAGTAACTCAAATGATCATAATGATTACTAAAATCATATGAAAAGAAAAAATCAAACCAAAGCCATTATGCTAAGAAAGAGATGATGGAAATAAAAAGAAAATATGCAAATGCAACTATATACAAATGACATGCATGGTGAAAGGTAAGAAAGCATACAACTAAGGATCTACTAGGTGTTCACATGGGGCACCTAAGTAGAAATGCTTTAGATGAAATACATTAAAATTTCTATGTAATTTATATCCTTGCAAATCTACAATTTTGTAAACATTAGAGCCAATGAAATCTATAACTTGGAATGAACTTGACCACATAGGAGAAAACTTAGTTTGAGGGCCAGTTTGACTAGATGCTCTATCTTTCTTAAGGACTAGGTTACCTACTTGAAACACTTTGGCTACATATTTCTTATCAATCCATTTTTTAACAATTTGTTGATGAATAAGAAGGTTTTTGATCACTTTGATCCTTTTAAGCCCTAAATTTCAAATATCATATGTATGTGATATTAAATGTTCATCAATTGGTAAATAGTCTAAGAAAAATTGATATGTAGTGATTTGCAAATTTATTGGCAATATTGGTTCTTGTCCATACACTAAATCATATGATGTAGTTTTGGTTGATTCTTTATAATGAACCCTATTTACCTAAACTATCCATTTTAATTGTTCATGCCAAGTTCATGGGTTTTGGGCTATCATTTTCTTAATTTCATCCAAAATAATTTTATTGGAGGACTTAACCAAACCATTGCCTTGTGGATAATATTTAGCTATAGCCTTGATAATAACATTATGATCTCTAGCCCAATTTTTAAACTCTATGGAGATGAAGGCAGACCCATTTTTGACTACTACAGCATAAGGATACCCACATCTAGAGATTATATTATTTTCTAAGGAGTGAATAACTTCACGAGATGATGTAATTTTAGTTACTTTCACTTCTAACCAATGTGTGTAATAATCAATGGTTGTTAAGATAAATTTGTGTAGGGTAGTAGACAAAGGATTAATCACTCCAATAAAATCTAAAGCCCATTGTGAAAATGGTCTAGTTTCTATTATAGATTGTAAAGGGGTTAAAATCTTGGGATCTTTACCTTTAAATATTTGACATTAGATGTAAGTTCTAACTAGGTTATAAGAATCATTGATCATAGTGGGCTAATAATAACTAGCCCTCATGATTTTATGAACTAATGAATGATATCCTATATGTCCTTTCTCATGGAGCTATTTTAAAATTTCATTACCTTATTCTTGATTTAAGAACTTAAGGTATATCCTTTGGAAATTCTTTCTAAATAGTTCACTACCAATTAGAATAGATTTAGAACATTTTGATACTAAGAGCTTTCTTTTATATCTAGGTAAATTTGAAGGACAATGATGGAAGGTTAGATAAAATTTAATATCACCATACCATGGATCATGCAATTAGTTGGGAGAAAATTGGATATTGTTTTCCTCATCAATGGATAATGATGAGTGGTGAGGTACCCCTACACTCAACCATACAAATACAAGTGTTTCACACACGATCCGGTCAAACTCTGCAGATGGGCTAGTTGTGGTATCTAGATAGTTACTCATTGATCGCAGTTTGTTGTCTTACCACCTGGACTAGTATTTTCTTTGTCACATATGGTTTAGTCCAGAGTAAGGTGTATGATGTGGTTTCTAACCTATTGCTACTCCTAGAGGTAGTGGAAAATATCTTTAATCAAGCTAATAGGAAAAGGGAGAGAGAATCTAAACTAATAGGAGATAGGGAGAGAGAATCTAAGCTAGCCTAAGTACGATGAGCATCCATTCCTTAATCATCCGTACACATCTTGGACCTCGTGCATGACTACTACTAGGATTACCAAGCGCAGATCCTAGGTACGGTACTGGGTTACCAATTAGTCACACTTAAATGCTTTTGATTTAGTTGTACTCATTCCGCATTTAAAGAGTTTACGGTGAAGAGATATTAACTACAAAAGCAATAATTAATTAAGTAATTTAAACTAATTAAATGCTACAATGATGAAGTAATCTTGATCTTTATTTTCGATCATGTGTGTGTCCAAGTATGTCACACTTGAATAAATGATGTCGTGCAATTACAGTCACCACACTGCGGGCATGCACTAGGAGAGAGGGTTGAGAGGAAAAATGACAAAAAGATCCTACTCTAATACTAATTTCTAACTGACTCTTCCTATGTGCCTACATGTGTATTTATAGGCCCACACAGGAACCATGATATCGTGTACCCGATATCGCTTGGGAGGTTGCGATATCGAGTACCCAATAATGGGGGTATGATATTAGGTGTTCGATATCAAGACCTATCATACTTGATATCTTGTACCTGATATTAGGGGTAGCATAATAGGACCTGATAGACTGTGACTCATCATACCCCCACAACTGAATAACAACTCGTCCTCGAGTCAAAGAAAGTGAGGAACAAGTTCAATTGATTACATAGTGAATAGGTATGGGATTATTGACTGACTAGGAATTTATTCATGCCGCAGTGGAGAATTAAACAAAATTTGGACACAAACACAAAAGAAAAAACTTGTGGAACTCATGGGGTTCTCGATAGTGGTGGCTCCTCCATGGGTGCCTTTCCTTTGTTCTGCATGCCAGGCTTCTAAGATTGATACCATTGAAGGAGTGCCTAACATTTCTTCTCTTCTATCCATGGATTATGAGCCATCCATGATGATGTTTGATGGAGTCAACACTTTCCATGGACATGGCAATTATGGGAACACTTGATTGACCTTGACATGCCATGCCACAAATAGTCGTCATTCCTCTTCATAGGCTTGGGCTCTGGCCTCTCCTCCTTTTTCTTGGATAGATTATGTAGTAACAAGAGTTCCATGATGGATGCTGAATGATTGTGCCTATTGCTCTACATATTCTACATGAGGTCCTTGGCCTCTACCTCCCCTTGGTTGTTCAGTTGCACCTTGAGAAGGTCCTCCTCGTTGTCTTCTTTTAGGGGCCATCTATAATCACACAAAGATCAATTGTTAGTAAGGTTATTGAAAAAAGTTCAATGATTTCATACCTTACTCATTGCCTTTAATAAATGTTGAATTCTTTGCTTAGTGTGATTTTAGAGTTAGAAATTTTTTTCAAGGAAGTTGCCCTAAAAGTTTAATGTTGGACTTGGTTTGTTTAGGTGACACATAAAAGGACCTAGTTTTGAGGAACGTTTGATAAAATGATGATAAAGGAAAGAATAGATTTTGCAATGAAGTACTTGGAGGGTATACAATTATGTGGTGGTGTGCAAGTACAAATTACAAAACTCACACAAGTGGGTCCTCCCCAAAGTAGGTTCCAACCTCTAATGTCCTTGCATAACCACACCTTAAAATGTCCATAGGCACTAGAAGGGTTAAATGTAATCTACACCAATGCAACAAAACACACACATGTTGATACAACTGTGATGAGATATGAATTCAATGCTATACAAGACATGAGTCACAATTACATGAATAGTGAGATGAGGTGAATTGTAGACGGAACTGTAGAGATTGGGACATGAGGTAACTAACCCTACACACAATGAATATTGAGTGTAGGACATGATTTATGTGTCATTCGCCTATTGCTCCAAAATCAAGACCAGGTCCATTCCTCCAATCAGTGACATCATATTGTTTCATCACATGATGGACAACCATAAGAGAATCATGATAGCAAGGTGTATGATCACTTGACATTTCGTTCAAGGGAGGAGGAGTTTTTGCTTTGCAGCACATATGTTTTTTTTCCTTTGTTCTTTTTGTGTGGCTACTTTGGCACACACTCTCTTTTTTTTTGAATGCTTAACCTAGAGAAGCTACCTACCTTCAGGCATGGGTACATGTCTTTCCAATGGGACTCCCTAGAATAGCATTACTTTTCCTTGATTGAGTCCCTTTTGATTACTCTTACTCCCATTTTTCATTATATCTACAAGGATCTTAGTACAACCGAGTTGCATGATAACTCCCATAGATGTCACCAAAGAGAATCCACAAGTTCCCTTGATGTCACACCCTAGCCATTCCCGCTTAGTCCATCCTTCTTCACTCTGGGAATGATAACACAAGGTTACTTTAAGTTTTAATGATTAAGAATATCATTGTACCCAGGGTAGAACCCCTTATTAATAGAATGGGTGGATAGATGTTGTGGGCTCATTGTTCAAATAATTAGTCACTTGAGACTTGATAGCATAAAACAACACCTCAACCAATAGTCACATGAGTGTTTTATTCCTAGATGAGATTACTTATAAAAAGGTAAAAATATAAAAAGAAAAAAAGATAAAAAGATCAAACAATAAGTTGAAAAGTGAAAAACTGAAAAAACAAAAATTTCAAAATTAAAGAAAATGAAAAATATTTATTAATCCTGCTTGTTATTAGAATGGAAGGTATCCCCCATAACTAAATGATTGAGTATGTCGAGGATTAATAAATGAAAAGTTGGGATCCTTACATGTTGGACGTATTGGGATCTGGTCATATTCACCACATTAGGGTTCACACACTTGATTAGAGTTGACATAGTAAGGCAAGTTATAATATGTGGTTAATTTATCAAGAGTTGACCCACTATGGTACTTGCGACTGTAAGATGGTATGCAAGGATCAACATGTCTCCCCATGTGGCTATATTCATTAGGCTGCATGGTTTTTGGAGTATTGAGTGGTGGCCCTGATAAGGTAACATGAGGCATTGTGTTTGAAGAGGAAGATGCACCATAGTGTTGGACTTGTGTTGAGTTGGCGGATGTAGTGGTTTCTGAACTATGGTGTCCCTTTCTACGATCACATCTAAAGAAGGGACACCTATGATCTTGTGGAGGATTCCCACTACTATTGACAATAGAAGAAAAATTAATGTTTATGGGTTGATGCTATGATGCAAATCCATCGAGAACAACTAGTGGTAATGTAGAAGGAGGTAAAGGATGAGAATGTTGAAATTGAGGAGAAGTGTAAGGTATCAAAGGTGGTGGTCCTTTTGGAAAGGATAGGGTTGATGGTATTGAGCAAAATGATAATAATATGGTGAGATTGAGTATGTTGACCTAGTTGGAGAAACAAGATGTTGAACTTGATATGCACTTGGGTTCGGATGATATGAAGGGTGTACCCAGTTTGAGGGTGGCCTCCCCCACAATTGGGATTTTTGCCACTGTGATTGAACATAGTATCTCTGTATGAACTCTGGGTGCAACACTCTTCCCCAATGATCATGAAAATGTGACAAGATTGGGCATTGGCCCTTGGGGTGATCATATAGGAAAATGTTACATTGATACGTATGATTGGTAGTTAAGTTCTTATTCTCTTCTACCCTTCTTTTCGATTGTCTAAAGTTGTTTCATCCTACTTCTTGGTTCATCATGATTCTATCTCCAATAATGTTGGAATATTCTCCACATTTTTTATGCATTCATTCCATCATCTTATTTATCTTTGCCTTAATTTTGTTTAATGATTGTAGTGTTGGCAAAGATGATTCCACCTCCTTGAGGTGAGTTGATTTCTCCTCTTTCATATTATGGACCTTTTTTGATGTAAGATTTTGGTCCCGTTAATATTTTTCAACATTCTCCCATCTAGCCATTTCTCCTTCTTATTTTTCTACCTGCTTAATAAGCTCTTGGAGTTGATGGGTTTGTATCTCATATAGTTGACCTTGAGCATACATCCCTAGGGTCTCCCTTGTTTCATTACGGAGCCCATCAATAATGTGGTACATTAGCCTCTCCTCGGAGAACTCATGGCTTGGTAGTTGTTTAATAATGCATAATATCTTTATAAGGCCATGTCCAAGGGTTCATGTTGTGCTTGTTTCCACTCTTGGATTTGTTTCCTCAAGGCTGATACTCTTGCATAAGTTTGACATCTTTTGTCGAAGAGCTCTACCATTGTTGGCCAATGTCGAATTAATTTGGGTTTTAGGGAACTATACCATACTTTTTCTTGGCCAAAGAGTGTTATAGGAAAGAGCATAATTTTTTGCCATCCATTATCGATATTGTTCCATACATAGGCATCATGGAAGGCTTGTAGATGTTGTTGCAGATCTAAATCATAGCCTCCTAAAAATTTGGAAAAGTTGTTTAAATCAAGCATCGGTAGATGGCTTTCCTTACAATGCTTGCAGGATATTCGAAGAGCCTCTTGTATATACATTAGGATCTTAGTGGCCAACAGGGGTTCGTTATCACTAGGTAGGTTATGAGTTTACGAATTGGGACGATGTTGTCTTTGTTCATGTTGGCATTTCTAAATTTGCCCATGGGCCTGATTTTTATTTCTACACTGGCCCCTTAAAAGATAGTCATCTATGTCATGACCTAACAGTGAATGAGTAGAGGAAGAGGAAGAACTAGAAGACTCATCATGACTTTTGTAGGTCTTCCAATCATCCCTAGATAAATCCTCGTTAACTACTGAGAAGGTCCTAGGCCTTATGGTCCCCCTCATTCCATGGGATCCCCATCTTCACTAGGGATGTCTGCGTTGGATGACAAAAGTCCTTGAGTATCGTTGGGGTGTCTATGAACATATAAGCTCCTACATGAGATTGAGTACTCCAAACTTCTTTATTGGTTTTTCAATGAATTGCCTTACTAGATGTCGCATTATCACTATCTTGTGAAAGAGACCTGGTTGTAAAATTGTGTGTGATTTATTGCAATTATTCTTTCTGAAAGATATATCATTAATACTTGTTACAATGATCTTGTATGATGTAACTAATCTAAATAACTAGCACCATCCCCAACAACAGTGCCAATGATGAGTGGTGAGGTACCCCTACACTCAACCATACAAATATGAGCATTTCACGCATGATTTGGTTGAACTTTGCAGACGGGCAAGTTGTGGTATCTAGATAGTTACTTGTTCATCACAGTTCATTATCTTCCCACCTATACTAGTATTTGCTTTGTCATGTATGGTTTAGTATAGAGTGAGGTGTATGATGTGGTTTCTAACCTAGTGCTACTCCTAGAGGCAATGGAAAATATCTTTAATTAAGCTAAGAGGAAAAGGGAGAGAGAATCTAAACTAATAGGAGATAGGGAGAGAGAATCTAAGCTAGCCTAAGTGCGATGAGCATCCGTTCCTTAATCATCCATACACATCTTGGACCTCATGCATGACTATTATTGGGATTACCAAGCACAGATCCTAGGTATGCTACTGGGTTACCAAGTAGTCATACTTAAATGCTCATGATTAACTCGTACTCATTTCGCATTTAAGGAGTTTAGGGTGAAGAGATATTAACTACAAAAATAATAATTAATTAAGTAATTTAAACCAAGTGAATTCTGCAATGATGAAGTAATCTCGATATTTATTTTTGGTCATGTGTGTGTCCAAGTACATCACACTTGAATAAATGATGCCATACAATTACAATCACGACACTGTGGGCATGCATTGGGAGAGAGGGTTGAGAGGAAAAATGACAAAAAGATCCTACTCTAATACTGATTTTTAACTAACTCTTTCTTTCTACCTACATGTGTATTTATAGGCCCACACAAGAACTATGATATCATGTACTTGATATCGCTTATGAGGTTGCGATATCGCATACCCGATAATGGGGGTCTGATATTGGGACCTATCAGACTTGGTATCCTGTACCTGATATTGGGGGGTCCAATAACAAGACCTGATAGACCATGACTCATCAAATAATATGTAAAGAGAAATTGATTATTTATCTTTGGATGCATCGTAATTTTCTAAAGTTGAGGATTTGGAAATTAGCTTGGTAAGACTAGTTACTCTAATTGACTTGGCTACCGTTCATTGAATATCAACTTCTTGCAACTTTATAACCCATTTAGCACATTTTTCACTAGGATCTTGTAATTTAGCTAAAGCAATGGTGGCTGAGTTAGGGGCAATGACAAAAACCATTGCATTTAACAAATAGTAGTGAAATTTCTTTAAGGATTTTATCACAACATACAATTATTTCTATATAGGTGAGTATTTTAATTTCACATTCTTTAAAGGTGTAGACATGAAAGCTATGGGTCCCTCACCTTAATCAACTACATCTCAAGTTAAGATCGCAATGGTAGTAACATCACTAGAAAAAGCATATAAGAGGAAATCATTTTCATACCAAGGAGAAGCTAATATAGGGGCATCTATAATAGCCTCTTTCATAGCAAGGAAAACCTTCTTTCATTCATCTATCTAGTGCATATTACTATCTTTCTTAAACATTTCATTCAATGGTCTAACCAATTTAGTATAGATAGGGATAAATCATCTAAAAAAATTAATCTTCCCAAAGAAAGCCCTTAGATCAATCTTAAATAAAGGATAAGGTACTTCTACAATCACATTTACCCACTGGAGATCAATCACAATCCCTTCCTTAGTTACTATATGACCTAGAAATTTATCACTTTAAACACTGAAGATAGATTTCTTTGCATTCAAAGTGATGCCAAATTGTCTACATCTTATAAAAATATTTCTAAGCTCTCTAAGGGATGTACCCCAATCCTTGAAGAAAATGGTTAAATCATCTTGGAAAATAATAATGCACTTCCTAATTAGCCCCCCAAAATTTTTGTACATAGCTCTTTGAAAGGTAGAACCAATGTTTATAAGACTAAAGGGCATTTTAGAAAATTGAAAAGTTCTCCATTTTTTTGTAAAATCAATTTTATACTGGTCTTTCTTACTTACTAATATTTGATTATATCTTGAATATCCATCTCAAAAGGAATATATTTCATCCCCATTCATGATTTGTAATAGCTTTTCCATAAGAGGGAGTCAATAATAATCCTTAATGCAAGAAGTATTAAGGTTGCAAAAATCAATACATAACCTTAATTCACTAGTTCATTTCCTAACGGGCACTAAGTTTGATATCCAACTTGAATGTCTGACGAGGTAAATAATCTTTGATTCTAGGAGCTTACCAATTGTTTCTTTCATTAGGCCTTCAATCTTTGGATTTATAGGTCTAAGTTTTTGCCTAAATGGTTTATTTTCTAGCTTAAGGGGGACTACATGTGTCATCACTAATGGATTGAAAGTTCTAATATCTTTGTAAGTCCAAGCCAAAACATCATTAAACTTATGTAGCAATTCAACCAAGCTTTGTTCTTCATGTGGATGTAAACAAACAACTATATTAATAGGGAATTGTCATCCTTTCTTTTGAATTTGAATTGTTTCAGTTTCAGCTAACATTTTCCAATTAGCATTTTTAGACAAGTCTATAGTTTTGCTATGTAAGTCATCAAATAATGCTTTCCTAGCTGCTATTTTAGGAGATATTTTGTTTAAGAATATAACATCCTTTGATATATTTCCTTGATCAATAAATTCTTCCTCTAAAAATAAAAATTTACAAACATGATTATCATCATCAAATACTTGAAAAGAAAAGACATTATTAGGAATAAAATAATACTTAACTTTTTTCAATAATAATTTTTGAATCCCAAGCATTATTTTTAAAACAAACATCCAAAGTAGTGGCCATTTGGACTAGTACATCAAGGACATGATTCTCTTCTCTTGGTATATGTTCAATGATTATGTGTTCAAACTCTTTAAAAATGTTAAGAATATAAGCTTTATATGATTTCATGGTGACATCTTTATCATCAAAGATTCCATTGAATTAATTTACTCCTAGTTGAGAGTCATTATAGATCTTAAGTTTAGGTAAGTCATAGTATTGCACTAGCTTGATCCCATGTATAAGTGTTTCATATTCAACTATGTTGTTAGTCATAGGTTGTGTGAAATTGAAGTATTTAAGGATAGGAGCTTCACTAGGAGGTACAAGCATTATTCCTACTCCACATCCTTTCTTGGAAGAGGCACCATCCACTCTTGGTATCCAAGTATTTAAGTTAGTGAAATCTAAAAAATCAACACTTCAATTGAGGTAACAATGATCATCATCAAGATTTGGCTCATCTTCTAATGTTTCATTGGTTAGAATCTCATTTATATCCTTATCACTTCCTAATAGTGGTGGGTCACCAAAAAGAAATGTTCTTTCATCATGTTGGCGATATGGTAAAGTATCTTCATAAACATCTTCACACTTTCTAAAATCTTGGTAATATTGGATAGCATATGTGTATGCAAAAGAGTTTACACCTAAAGTTTCACCTATATCATCATTGATAAAATATCTGCCAAGTCCTAGCTCAAAAACTCCAACAAAAAGGTTGGTATTTTAATTTTCTAGAGCTTTATTCTATTGATCAAAAGTTGTTACCTCTTTTTTTATAAAATGGTTCTCTTGGTATAATCATATATTCAGATTTTCCTTTGATAGAAATTAATAATTTTAAGAAATTTGATCTAAAGAAGCCCCCAAACTTGGTGCCAAAAGTCCTAGATAAAAGCACATCATAAGTGGATGACATATCAACTATTAAAATATCTATATAACATGTAAATGTAGGGTATTTTTTAAGTTGTACTTTTACTCATTTTAATGATCCCACTACAGGTACATTAGATCCATTGAGTTGTATTACACTTCTTACTTGTGGTAACATTTGTGCTCCTAATGTTTTACATACCTCAAGTGGCATGATGCTAACAGTTACTCCAAAATCCATTAAAAAATTATGAACATTCTTTTCTAAAATGATCAAAGTTATTAGGAAAGGAGATTGATCTTTCTTATTTGACATGGAATTACTTGCATTTTGTATTGATAACGCATTAGGACTTTCTACAAAATGAACTTGACTTTTAGTTGTTGGAGATTTTTCTTTATTATTTTTAGGTGTATGAACTATCTTTTGAATCACATCTTTCATTTCATTCAAATGTAGAAGATCATACATTAAAATATTGGCTTTAACTCTTTTCAAATCCTCAACTAGATCATAAGTCTTATGTTCATCTTTAGCTTCTTGTTGAGGTGGAGTTATTCTAGGTATAGAATGGGAGTTTGGTTGTTGTGGGGCATTTTCTTGGGATGGCTTGATTTGATTATTTTTGTTGTTTTGACTAAGAGCTCTTCTATTTTGAGGAGTATAATGACTATTCCTAGTTTGTTGTTGTGTGGTATTCATAACATTGCTAAGTCTATGGTAGCAAGTGTTATGTGGATTGGAATCACTTACCATGACTTGTTCAAATGAGGAAACTTCTTTATTTTCTATTTCATGAGGTATGTTTAATACCATAATTCAGGTTTTCCAATTTTGTTGACTTTGGACATTGTCACCATATAATGCTAAAAATTTAGGACAAGTTTTTTCATAATGTTACCTAGTGTTATGAAGACGACCATAATCATCATGGATTGATGTGCTCAATTTTTTGGATTATATAGGAACTTTATTATTATTATTATTATTTAATTTAACTACTTTATTGGAAAGCTTTTGAAGTGAAGTTAATATTTTTGTCATTTTATTTTTTTTGACAAGTGGATGCATTAGGATTAGATATTCCATTTGGATTTATGATGGATTGGATTAAAGCTTTCAATTGATTATCACTTAAACTAGTATTTGGTGGTAAAAATGAAGAGAATGTGGAACCTTGAAAGTAGCTACTTGTAGGTTGAGTCATTTGAAAAGGAGTGGAAGTTTGGAACAAAGTATTATTCATTGGGAAAACTTGTGATGGCAAAGGTGTAGACTGTACAGGATTGCTAACATTCATCATTCCAAATTGAGTTTGAATGCTATTCATCAAGGTAATTTGTTCTAACTCAATAGCTTTATCCATTGCTCCTTGTATTTTTGTTATGTTGGGATTAGATTTAATGGTATAGGTGAAGAATGGGTTGATGATAGAGAGGTAGAAATTAAGGATACCATTAGGTTGTAGACGCATCTCATTCGGCACTTAAGCAAGTTGATGGAGGAATCTTATATTCTAATCATAGAAATTTTCCCTAGGTAGTTTTCTTAAGGTTGTGAAATTGTTTGATGCTAAGGTAGGGCTAGTGATGAATCACAGTTTACCAGGCCCCAATATCGGTACGCGATATCATGGCTTGGATACGATATGGTGTACATGATATTGTGATTCCTTTGTTGGCCTATAAATACAACACTCAAGTGCACAAAAAGATAACATTTTTAGATCATTAGAGAGTTAGAAGTTCTTTTCTTTTGGTAGTTTAGCTTTTGATTATTCTCATTGCATGCTTGCAGTGTGATGTTTGTAATTGTACAGTACCTTTGTTCAAACATGACGTAGTTGGACACATGCATGACCCACAATAAATATCAAGATTACTTTCATCATTGTAGCATTAACTTAGATTAATTTCATTGTTTTAATTATTTAATTATTTAATGTTTTCTTAAATTACAGTCTAATTTATTATTATTTACTTTTCTTGTCATTAAGCGAAATGTGTACGCCTAATCACAAGCATTTAAGTGTGAATACTTGGCATGGCTAGTAGTAATCTCATGAAGTCTAGGATGTGTATGAATGGTTAAGGATGTATACCATCACCATTGGCTAATTTACATTTTACTCTTATTATTAATTTAATCAATTTATCTTTTCTATTATCAGGAGTAACATAGAGTTAGGATAACATCATATGCCTCACATTGGACTAAACCATACGTGACAAAGCTACTACTAGTCCAGGTGGAAAGATAGCAAACTACGATCAATGTATAACTATCTAGGTGCCACAACTAGTCCATCTGTGGAGTTCAACTAGATCACATGTACACACTCATATTTATATGGTTGAGCATAGGGGTACCTCATTACTCATCATTAGTGCCATTGCTAGGGATGATGCTAGTTATCTAGATTAGTTATATTATACAAGATCACTGTAATAAGGTATTAATGATATATCTTTCAAACAAAGAAATTAAATTCAATTAATTCACACACAATTCATGACAATGTCTCTTTCACAAGATAATGATAACGAAACATCTAGTGAGGCAATTCATTGGAGAACCAACAAAATTTATGATGAAGAAGAAGTTTGGAGTACTCAATCTTATGCAAAAGTTTCCTATGTTCATAGACACCACAACGATACTCAAGGAATTTTGTCATCCAACTTAGACACCTCTAGTGAAGATGGGACATCCCCTAGAATGAGGGGGCCTATAAGGCCTAGGACCTTTTCAATGGGTACCAAGAGTACATTAAGGGATGATTGGGAGACTTATAAAAGTCATGATGAGTCTTCTAGTTTCCTCTCTTCCTCTACTCTTTCAATGTTGGGTGGTGACACAGATGACTATTCTTTAAGAGGTAGACATAGAAATAAAAATTGAAGCCATAGGCAAAATTAGGAACACCAACATGAACATAGACAACATTGTTCAAACTCACAAACTCACAACCTATTTAGTAATGATAAACCCATGCTGGCCACTAAGAGCCTAATGCATATAACAAAGGTTATTCAGATATTCCACAGGCATCACAAGGAAAGCCATCTACCCAAACTTGATTTAAACTACTTTCCTAAGTTCTTAAGAGGCTATGATTTAGATCTACAACATCATTTACAAGACTTCTATGATGCTTGTGTATGGAACAACATTGATAATGGGTGGAAAGACTTAAGCTCTTTCCTATGACACTTGTTGTCCAAGCTAAAGTGTGGTACATGTCTTTAAAACAGAATTCAATTTGCCATTGGCCTACAATGGCAAACCTCTTTAATGAAAGATATCAAACCTATGCAAGAGTGTTCACCTCGAGGAGACAAATCCAAGAGTGGAACCCAGGGCAACATGAACCCTTGGACATGGCCTTAGAAAGATATGACTCTTTTTTAAAAAAATGGCTAGGCCATGGGTTTTTCGAAGAAAGGCTAATGTATCACATCATGGATGGGCTTTGTAATGAAACAAGTGAGACCCTAGGGATGTATGCCCTAGGTCAACTATTAAGTGGTTAGAAAAAATAGAAGGAGAAATAGCTAAATGAGAGAATGTTAGAAAACCTCAATGGGATCAAACTCTTGAAATAACAAAGGTCCATAATTATGAAGAGGAAAAATCAACTCACCTTGAGGAGGTGAAATTATCCCTACTTTTGCCAATGCTAAAATCACTAGATGAAATCAAGGCAAAGATCAACAAGATGATAGAGTGGGTACATGAAAAAGGTGGAGAATATGCAGAAATTATTAGTGGGAAACCCATGCAAGATAACTTTTATGACAAAAAAATAGAGGATACAAAACCTAGAAATAAGATAGAACACCATTCGACAATCAGAAAGAAGGATTAAAGAAAATGAGGATAGGGGCTCAATCGTAAATCATAAGTATGAATGTGATGTAATCTTGTCACATCTACATGAGCATTGGGAAAGAATGTTACATCCATATTTCATACAGAAGTACATGGTTGGACACATCCCTATCCCACAAATTTATGGGCAATTCCACAAGTCATCATACTATCTATGGAAAAATTCTTACCGAATTCAGTACTATGCTCAACTGCAGTGGAAAAACCCCTAGTCGTGGGAGGAGGCCATAATCAAATTGGCCATACCCTTCATATCACTTGAAACCAAGTGCTTATTATATTCAACACCCTATTTCTCCAACTGGATCAACATCCTCTACTTCACCTCATCATTATCATTCTCTTGAGTATCATTAATCCATGTCCTCTCCTCCAAGATCACCACCTCATGTTCCTTACACTCCTCCTTACTCTCAATATTCTCATCCTTCATCTCCTTCTACATTTCCAATAGTTGTACTATAAGGTTTTGCACCATAGCACCAACCAACGAACATTACTTGTGCTACTACTATCAACAATAGTGGGATTCGAAGCATCCTTTCTTTAGGCATGGCCAAAGAAAGAGACAACATAATTCTAAAACCACTATATCCTCCAACTTAGCACCAACCCAACACAATGATGCACCTTCCTCTTCAAACTTAACACCTCCTGTTACCGTACCCAGGCCACTAATTAATACTCCAAAAATTATGCAGCCTAGTGAATATAACAATGTGAGGGGACATATCAATCCTTGCATACCATCTTATTATCATGCGTGCCATAGTGGGTCAGCTTCTTATCACATGAACACATCTTATAATTTGCCCCACCATGCCTACTTTAATCAAGTGTGTGAACCCTAATTTGGGTACATTCTTGCCACTACACCAAAAGACACCCAATCGTTTGCATATGATCGAACCCTAATATTTCCAACATGCATGGATCTTGACATTCCATTTATTAATTCTTGTCATCATCAAAGGTTTATTCATGGGGGATACCCCCATTCTAACAAGCAGAATTAGTAATTTTTTTTTCTTCTCTTTGGTTTTTCAATTTTTTATTTTCCAATTTCTTGTTTTATCTTTTTGTGGGTAATCTCATTTGTGAATAAAATACTGATGTAACTAGTAACTTAAGGCATTGTTCTATATTATCGAGTCACAAGTGAATAATTATTTGGATAGTGGGCCCATAACATCCACCCACCCATTCTATTAATATGAGGTTCTTGCTTTGGGTATGATGATATTCTTGTTATCATTAAAACTTAAAGTAACTTTGTACTCATTATCCTAGTATAAAGAGTGATGGACTAAGAGGGAATGGCAAGGGTGTGACATCAAGGGGACTTGTGGATTCTCTTTGGCAACATTTGTATGTGCTATCATGTAGCTTGATTGTACTAAGATTCTTATAGATCTAATGAACAATGGGAGTAAGAGTTGTAATAAAGGCACTCAATAAAGGAACTCAATGCTATTTTGGGAGGTTCCACTAGAAAGACATGCACCCATGCCTAAAGGTTGGTAACTTTTTTGGATCACCTTTGGGAAAGACTAAGTGCAAAAGTGGCCAGAAGAAGAAAAAGAAAAGAAGAAGAAAGCAAAGAAGAAAAGAAAGAAGTGAAGCAGAAAAGGAAAGCACAAGAAAAACATGTTGAAAAAAAATTCAAATCACTCCTCCCTTGCACAAAACGCCAAGTGATTGTACACCTTGCTATCATATTGCTCTTATGGGAGTCTATCATTGGGATAAAATAATGTAATATCACTGATCAGGGGTATGAAATTAGTTTTGATCTTAGATTGAAAGGCTAATGGTACTTTAATCACACACAACACATAATATTCATTCTGCCCAAGGTAAGCTACCTCACATCCTGATCTCTACAATCCCTTCTATAATTCATCACATCTCACAGTCTAGGTACTTCTAACTTGTGTCTTGTGTGGCATAGAATTTTTACCTCATAGTAGTGGTACTTAACATGTGTGTGTTTTGTTGCATAGGTGTGGGTTGCATTTAACCCTTCTAGTGCCAATAGACATTTTAAGATGTGGTTACGCAAGGGCATTATAGGTTGGAACTTTCTTTGGGGAGGATCCACTTAGGTGACATTTGTAATTTTTACTTGTTGCACATCACCACATCATTTTATACTCTCCAGGTACTCCATTGGAAAATCTATGCTTTTCTTGGTCATAATTTTAATCGAACATTCCTTAGAACCATTACATGTCCTTTTTCCTCATCCTTTTCAAAGAACTTCATTATATGGCTTTACTTCATTACACTTTCGGTACCTCAATTCCCACTTGCCATTATCCCAAACCTTTCAAATCTACCTCAAATCCTTCAATTTTGGCCCTAAAAACTTGAACAATTATCAATTCTACTAAGTACCCTATCTTGGTTAGGATGCAATATCGGGTACCTGATATCGGGTTCGACATGATATTGGGTATACGCTATTGTGTCCATAAAAAGTATATATAAGGGACCCTCGCATACTACACGTCATTTTCAATAGTTGACGTGAGGGAAGTTGTTCAAATTTTCTTTCACAATTTTCAAAGTTTGCGAGTTTAAATTCAACTTCCAATATCTCACTATTCAACACTTCAATTTCTTTTCCAGTTAAACCTAATTAAACCTAGAGTGTTCAATTGAGTCATTGGGAAGGGGTACTGTAGAACTTGTGCATAATTTTTTTGAAATTTGCTATCGTCTGAAGGATATCATAGGGGTAAGTACTATTAGAAATTCATGCCAAACTAATTTTCTTCCTTCATCCAAGTTATCTAAGTTATTATGTGTCACTTAAACAAATAAGGTTTAACATTAAACTTTTAGGGCAACTTCGTTGAAAAAATTTTAACTCTAGAATCACATTAAGCAAAGAATTAAACATTTATTAAAGGTAATGAGTAAGGTATAAGATAACCAAATTTCTTTAAATAACAATCAGTCCTTGTGTGATTACAGACGGCCCCTAAAAGAGGACAATAGGGAGGACCTTCTCAAGGTGCAACTAAATGCCTGAGAGGAGGTAGAGACCAAGGACCTCATGTAGAACATGTAGTGTAGGAGGAATAATCAATCAGCATCCATCAGGAAACTCTGATCACTGCACAATCTAGCCAAGTAGAAGGTGGAGAGGTTATAGCGCCAGAACAAGGGCAACACCTCATGTTATCCTCAAAATTTATTCAAGCCATTTGGGAAAATTCCACATCATCTCTCATGATTGTGGAACTTAATTTTAAGTCTTTTATCGAATTCACCCTTGAACTAGTCAAGAATCTACTTAAGGGATCTCCACTATGGCCCATCCTCTTAGAGAGTGGAGAGTAGTATCTAGGTGAAATATATCAGTTTTGGCATAATAAATAAGAGGGAACCACCATTGATATTGGTGGCATTTCAATAGATTTCTCCACACCATTATGGAAGTTTTAAATCTTCCAAATAAAGGGCCTAAAGTTGCTCATTTGTCCACTCACTCTTATGCAAATGCAAGGAAAGTATGGTTAAAAATGGCTTATGGAAAGGAAGATAAGACATATGGAGAATTAACCCTTGGAGAGAGGATTTACTTTAAAATTAGCACCTATCATATTTTACCAACAAAGGGTTTAAACAGAATTTCTATTCATGTGGCGAGAGGAAGTGAAATTTTGATGGGCAAGGTTATTGCCAATTTGCCTCATCTATATTTAATAGAAATATTAAGGTGGTTGAAGAATAGCAGATAGGAAAGTTTGCACTACTCTTTCCATGTCTAATTAGGAAGATATGTCGATGTGCTAGAATTCTAGGGTACACCAATGACATCCTTAGAAAAGCTTAGAATGCTTCATATGCTAAATTACTTAAGCCACCAACACTAAGAAAAGATGTTGATGAGATGTTGGAGCCTAAACAAGAATAGATGGTTGGGCCCACTACACCTCAAACAATAGGGCCTAGCCAACTTCTAGACACAAGGCCTAGCCAACAACAAGAAGCAAGGCCTAGCACATAGCCTACAAGCTAGCAAGACCAACAACTACCACTGCCGTCGTAAGATTACCAACCGTCGATGAGCCATCTCAGGGCCATCACTAAGATGATTAGTTGGAGGAGTAGAGATGAGGTCAATCTCTTCAAGGTGATTTATGATGCTATATAGACAACTATATCAATTGATCCTACAAGGGGTGAAGTTTCAATTTAATTAGGAGGGGAATCACGCTGGTTTCAACACATCTCTAGAAATGCTGCATCATTTCAAGTGCAATTAAAAATTGGTGAAGGTGTCACAATGGTGGTCATGCAACACTAGGATGTAGTAGGTGCACTAGAGGTGGTTGCAGATGATATTAAAGAATAATTTAATGTCCTTGTTGTGCCACTGAAAAATTTCATAGTAGCATGTGATGCTCAAGTTTTGGCTAGTCCCTTAATGACTCCTGTAGAACATGAGGATGCTTTGGATTGCTTGTTGCAAATAGGACAAGTTATGATGTACTTGTTTGACATATCCCAAGATGTCATAGTGGCATAATCAAAGCTCATTTTCACCAAAAAAAAATTGGTCATGGCTGAAGTTGGGGTTGAGCACGCAGAAGCAAAGTTGCAAAGATTGCAAGAAAAGCTCATCATCCTACAAGTTGAATGAATGGATCCTTCCAAATTTATCATAACTAACCAATTAGATGTTTTTAGAACCAAGAAACTAAATAAATTATTGGAAGAAAATAAAAAAGTGGCAAGGGAAAAGGAACAGATCAATTGGGATGCTTCAATGGCACAAGCTCAGACATATGCACATGCTAAAGCTCTCAAGGGCTTATAAGAGTAGAATAAATTACTTGCTACTAAAAATATTTGTTTAAAAATAGTTGAGAAATAGAAGAATTTTCTTGAAGAAAGTTTTCAACAAATGTGAGAACAACTAGTTTGATTCAACCAAGACATGAATTGCTTAGCCAGGGAGAATAGAACCGTCTCCATGGAGGAGGTCTATGCCATTCGACAAAAGATGGCCATGGAAATAAGTGTGTGGAAAAATGAGGCTAGGAAGCATAAGAAGTTAAAAGAACACTTCCATGACTAGGTGGGAATGTATAAGGAAATCATCAAAAAGGAGATTCATATGGCTAAGGCCCACATTAATTCTTTCAGTGCTTAACACACTAACTAGTAAATCATACTAGATGCTTATGCCTTCATCAACTGAGAAAAATGAAAAAGTTAGGACCTGCAGATTTAGGACTTAATAGAGTACATGGAGTTGGCAACCCTGCAATATGCCAACTTGGCCATGTTAATAGTAGGGTACTCAAGAATTGAGCTTAAGAACTAGGTAGTTACCACTTATGCTAAGTATGAGACAAAGTTTGTGGAACATAAGAAGATATTGCACAAATTAGAAGTAGCAAAATTTGAATTAGAAGTGGTCAAACAAAAGCTACCATGACCAAATTTTTTTTTCAATCCCACAACCTCTACTAGTGATGTCTGCCAACACATACAATGTTTTGAAACCTTGGTAGGCATTCATAACATTGTCCAAAATGATATAGCATGTAGGGTCTTTGTGACAACTTTCAAGAGAAAAGCCACCCAATGGTTTTTGATGCTCTGAAATGCCTCTATCAACTCATGGAAAGAGTTTAAAAATAAGGTCCTACTATAGTTCGATAAGTTTACTAATGATGAGCAGCGAGGTACCCCTATGCTCAACCATACAAATACAAGCATGTATGCATGATCTAGTTGAACTCTGCTGATAGACTAGTTTTGGCACCTAGACAGTTATACGTTGATCGAAGTTCATTGTCTTCCCATTTGGACTAGTAGTAGCTTTGTCATGTATGGTTTAATCTAGAGGATCAATAGAAAAGATAAAGACTAACCTCACCAAAGTTAAGACTAAGGTAAATATCACCCCAAAATGTGAAATAAGAAAATCAATTTTAGGAACTTGAAAATGAAATTGTGATAAGATAAGGAATGATAAAGGATTTGGGAGACAAATTGAATTGAAAAATTTGCTAACTGGAAACGGGATTGGAAATGTAGATTCAAGAAATGAATATTTTTAAGAACCTAAGAACAGTAATTTTTCAAAAAAATTAAAAAATAAATTGTTTAGAGATAGAGGTTTTCAATAGGGGTGTAGGAAAAGGGACATGAAAATAAAATCTAGGGAAACAACAGTTTTGAAATAGGAATTGAAAAAAAAATAGGATCAAGAATAGGAAACGAAATAGGCCCTCCTTCTAGAACCAAAAAGATGTTGATGAATAAAATTTGGACACATTAACACCTAAAATTCTCATTTAAGGAGACTATTTCCTAGGGCACCTCCTATATGGGTATGGAAACTCAAGAATAGTCTTAGTTGAAGAGGGGCTATGTGATGTTTCAAAAAATAAATCTAACAATATTTTGGATCATGTAATGATGAGATTTAAACATAACAATTGTTGTTATAAACACAAAACTTTAACTTGACAATTACAATAACAAGTGGAAGTAAAGAAACTTTGAAATAACCAAAGTTTGTACTAGACAACATTCCCAAGGAGGCAAAGTTCTTATCAATTAACAAAGATTAACATTCACACTAGCTTAAATGGTAAATGAAACTTTAGGTTCAGACTATACATTAGGTTTGGTTAACTAAGCTAAGGTTGCCTCCATCGACTAGCTTGCATGGATTTCCCTGTCATTGTTATAGGAAGAAGAGGAGGTAATTGTGATGGTGATGTTGGCATTGGCATCGTTTACTGTCATTTCTCGTAGGGTTGTTGCCATTGATGAAAATCCCATTGCCCAAGGATGAACTATTGTGTGTCATCATTTGCGTTATTTGCAACCGCCAACACACAATGTTGCTACTATCATTGCTTGCCATGCATTACTGTTGTTGCCTGTTGGCCACCATGTGTTGTGTGCTATTACTACCATTTTTTTTCACTATCGCTGGCACCCGCTGTCATTGCTCATAATCACTATCGTTGTCACCACTAGTTGCTGACGCTACTACTGCTGCTTTCTATTGGCTTATGTCATTATTCGTGTCTATTGGCTTACTACTCATCATCGTGCACTGCACATCACCTCTAACATCACTTGTAGTTCCTACCTCATTCATGTTTGCCACCTGCAACATCTACTACCATTGTTGTACATTTCTAACATGCTTACCTACCAATGCTGACATCGATTCTTATTGTTGTTGCCAATGCTAAGATAAAGGGAGGTTGAGAGATGTCCCTTATCATTGTGCTACCACCATTGCTGTTGACAGAAAACCCTGTTACTAGGAATGCATTGCATATCATTGCTATCATTGTTGATGGCCACACACCACCTCTAACCACTACATCGCTAAGATGTTGTTGCTGCTACCATTGTCATCATCGTAGGCCTTGAGAGAGCTACAGAACAAGTGATCCTTCCTTCCCCCTCTTTTTTGTGGTTGCTGCTGCTAGTTTTTATAAGAAGCTCCTATTGCTATGTAACATCTTCCATGCAGACGCCATGTTCGCACATTTTCCACCACCACCACATCTCCACTACCATCATTAACGTATCATGCCAGCTTGAGCAGGCCACCAAAGAAGAGCGAGGTTCCTATAATGAGAAGTAGATTAAAGAGCATTGATCCCATAAGCAAATACTTAACAACATCTATTTTCCCATGATGTAGAGCCAGAATGGTGATTATCAACTTTGTCATGCTCCTACATGTGACATTAAGTAGTCTTCCTACTATCCCCTATGTAGAATGCTAACTACTCTATGAGAAATCCTAGCCATTCTGCAAGAGGAGAAATGGTGAAAAAACTTATGCTAAATACCCATGCATTTCAAAGATGATGATGGTTTACTAGGATGGCAACGAGAACTCATACAAACAGTGGGAAAAGCTTATTATCCATGTGTACTTTATGTAGATTCAATAGCATTGCTAAGAAAACATTCAAACTTCGGCACCTACAATGATGTGAGGAATTTTTCCTCTCATCTACTTCCAAATCTACAACCTCATTGTAGATTTGCTTATCTTTTTTATTAGAGGCTACCACGTGGACATGCATGTGCATGTATACATGATTGTTGCAATTGCCATGCTAAATGACCAGCATAGATTTGATTTTTTACTTCAATCGAGCAGCGTGTTTGGTCTTCTTTGGTCACAATAGGGTAGTGTGCAGGGCAACATTGAACATGTCAATTATTTTTTTTGACCCATACGCTGCTTCTAAAGTGTGGGACTCATGTAGGCAATGTATGAACTAAGATAAAGACTTGCCTATGTTCCACATGTTGTGTGCTAGTGTGTAGGAATAATGTAAGCAATGTATAAAGCTAAAGGTTAAATGTTTACAATGGGTAGAGGTTAGCAACATTGAAGCATGCATTGAATAGTGCCATCGACACCAGACACAATAAGTTCTATGCAGCATGTTGTGGTAAGAAATCATGGCCGTGTTTGCTTCACAAGGTGATCCTACAGTGGTGTTGTATGTGTTGTGGCACCATATTGGTGCCATCATTATTGGTGCTTCTTTGGTGGTTTTTTCTCTACTTGTGTTGGACACCGCCAGAGTTGACAAAAGCATCAATAGCAATAGTAGCTATAGCAACAATAGAGTACAAGGATGCATACATTTTTACGGTTGTCACAGTGGTAATTGAAGGTAAATCTTCCTTGACTCTCCACCATTGTTACAATGGTTATTGAAGGAAAATTTGCCTTGACTCTCCACCATCCATTATCTATTAACTATCCTTGTCCATATTGATTTTCTATTTTCATCAACCCATCCATAATTGTTACACCAACTTATTTCTCCTAAAAATAAAATAACTATCCCTTATACTATGGGTCTATTTATGTAACCCTTGATAATATATAAGGAGCTCAAATGGAGCATTTAACACATTTTTCAAAGCATAAGCTTAAGAATCATCTAAAGTTGTGTTGCTAATAGTACAAGAGTCACTTTTTTGCTGGGGTATTTCACCTTGAAGGTTTTCCCTAGGGTAACTTGATGTCTTTTTTATTTTCTAAAATTTCTTTTAAATTCAATATAATATTGATGCAAGGGACTAGAAATAACAATTGGTATCAGAGAAAGGGTCCACGCACCACTATTATTTTGTCAAGTAATTGCAGGGAAAAATCATGACCAACTCTCTATCCAAATTTGAAATTGAAAAGTTTAACAGGTCCAACTATGAATTATGGAAGATCAAGATGGAGGCTCTCCTCATTGAAAAGGACCAACACAGTGTAATTTTGGGAGTAAATCCAAATAAGATGTCTCATGAAGAGAGGGAAAAGTTGAACCTAAAGATGATAAGTACAATTCAGTTATGTCTTTTAGATTCAGTATTGCTTAATGTTTCCAACGTTTCTTTTGCTAAATATTTATGGGATAAATTGCAAACTTTGTATCAAATGAATTCCCTAACTAATAATTTGTTATTGAAAAAATGATTCTATGATTGTAAAATGGTTGAAGGTACTGCCATTACATAATACTTGAATGTATTGAATACACTTGTTCATTAGTTGTAATCTATGAGGGTGAAAATGGATGAGGAAGATCAATGCATCACACTTTTCAACACACTTACAGATTCATGGGTGACATTTGTGATGATTGTAAGTAATACATCTACTAGCTTTATTTTTGATAATATTGTTGGTCAATTGTTATCTAAGTAAGCAAGAAGAAAAACTTCTACTCCTCAAAATGATGTATTATTTATCAAAAATGATATAAAGCCAAAGATTGTTAAGAGGCCTAAATTTAAGAATAAGCCTTAAAAATTTGTAAAGAAACCACCTAAATGTTGGAATTATGGTAACATTGGTCATATAAAGAAAGATTGTAAATGCCCTCTAAAAAATGGCAAAGAAAGTAATGTACCAAAAAGTGATCAAGCCCCTCCTGCTCAAGAGGGAGATTTGTATATTGTCTCATCTTCTAATAGTGTTGATACATATTCATGGTATGTGGACTTGGGTGCATCTCATGACTACACTCCACATGTTGATTGGTTTAGTGAATATACATCATTTGATCTCAAAATGATAAGACTGGGTAATGATGGTTTATGCAAAGTTATAGGTTATGGAAAGGTAAAGATTCAGTTTAAAAATGAAGCTGTTAAATTGAATCTCAATGTACATCATGTTCCAACACTTACTAAAAATATTTTGTCTATAAGTGAATTGGATGATGCAGGACTAACTATTATTTTTGAATGTAGAAAATGTTCAATACTGCATAATTCATTCCTTTTGGCTTCTAGAATTAAAATAGGCAAGTTGTATAAATTAGAAGCTAAGACATTAAAGAAGAAATTAAGTGTATTTGCAATTATTGATTTAAATTCAAGTATTGATTTGTGCCATAAAAGAATGGGACATCTTGGTGAAAAAGGACTTAAGGAACTTTACAAGTAAGGTAAATTTAAGCTTTTAAAAAATTCCTTTGATTTCTATCATCATTATCTACATGGTAAACAAAGGCATCACAATTTTCAAAGAAGTAATGTTAAATCTCTTCAAATATTAGAACTAGTACATAGTAATGTATGTGAACTAATTAAAGATATTAAAAAACGTTCTCTTGGAGGTGCTATGTATTATGTTTCTTTTATTGATAATTATTTTAGAAAGAGCTGGATCTATTTATTAAAACATAAGTTTGAAGTGTTTGGAAAATTCATAGAATTCAAAGCTCTTGTTTAGAATTATTTAGGAAAGAAAATTAAAATTCTAAGAATTGACAATGGTGATGNATTCTAGAGACTCTTGAAAAAAATGGATTAGTAGAGCAATTTAATCAAACATTGATGGAACATGCTAGATGTATGCTTAGGAAATCTGATCTTGACAAGCATTTCTAGGATGAAGTAGTAATGACTACATGTTATCTTATCAATAGATCTCCTTCATCAGAACTTGGTGGAAAAATTCCAAAATAAGTTTGGAGTGGTAAATATATTAATTTAAATTATTTGAAGATTTTTGGTTGTAAATCCTATGTACATGTTCCAAAATCTGATAGGTCCAAATTAGACTCTAAGCCTATCAAATGCATTTTTCTTGGCTATGGACATGGTGTCAAAGCTTATAAGTTGTATAACTCATAAACTAAAAGGGTTATTTACAGTCGAGATGTTATCTTTAGAGAAAAATGTGGATCTATGAAGGAGGAATCTTCTAATAATAAAAATCCTTCAAATGATGTAACCCCTATGTATGTGCCTATTGAAATTAATAATTAAATTTCTGAGGATCATCATCCCTTAGCTAGGGATATTACCCCTATCAAACAGGATGGTGATAGCATGGTAAACAAGGAGGGACAACATGAAGAGGGATTAAATACTTTTAGTGAAGATGAGATATTAAGACATTCAACATGTATAAGACAATTACTATCACATCTAGAAGAATATGTCCTATTTACTAAAAATAATAAGTCATTAACATATGATGAGGCATGTTCATCTATGCAAAATGCAAAGTGAAAACAAGAAATGGATGCTAAAATGTTATCAGTTCACAAAAAAAAAACTTGGTAATTAACTAAGATTCCATTAGAGAGAAAACCCATTGAAAGTAAATGGATGTACAAAATAAAATTTGGGAATCAATATAAAGCACGACTTGTAGCTAAAGGATTTTCTTAGAGAAAGGGGATTGATTATGATGAAATCTTCTCTCTAGTAGTAAAATTAACAACCATAAGATCATTGTTGGCTATCACAGCTATTTATGATCATGAACTTGAACAAATGGATGTGAAAACAACATTCCTTAATGATGATCTTGAGGAAGAAATATATATGCTTCAACTTGAAGGATATGAAATTAAAGGAAAATATCATATGGTGTGTCAATTATTAAAATCATTATATGAGCGCAAACAAGCACCAAGGATGTGGAATAAAAAATTCAGTGACCACATGATAAATCTTAGCTTCATTAGAAATGTTGAAGACTCTTGTATGTATGTTAAAAATACAAGTGAAAAATATCTTATCTTGATGCTATATGTTGATGACATGTTACTAGCAAGTAATAACATACATGATATTCAGAAGTTAAAATGTCATATGTCTTCTCAATTTGAGATGAAGGATCTTACTATTGCACAAAAAAATTTTGGATGGAAATTAAAAAGGAAAGGGCTAATAAAAATCTTTGGATTGGATAATTTTTATATGTTGAAAATATTTTAAAAATATTTAATATGCATGATTGCAAGCCTATGACTACATCCTATGAAATTGGTATTAAACTTTTAGTTGAACAATGCCCAAAGATAAGTGAAGAAAAAGAGCTCATGGTTAAAATTCCATATGATAGTGCTATTGGTAGTTTAATGCTTAAAATGGTCTCTATTAGACGTAATGTTACTTACATTATTGGAAAACTTAGGCAGTATATGTATAATCCAAGGAAACAACACTAGATTGTTGTGAAGTGAAGCGAATCTTCTGATATCTTTGTGGTACTTCAAATTATGGGATCTATTATAAAAATGATTCCAATGGACTTCAAGGCTTCGTTGATGCAGATTGGGGTGGTGATATTGATAGAAGGAAATCTACTAGTGGATATGTGTTTAATTTTTTTGGTTTTGTTGTTTCTTGGAAAAGTCAGAAATAATCTTGTGTTAATTAGTCTACAACTAAAGTTGAATATGTTGCTACTAAAAGAGGCTATATTCCTCTAAATGCTAAAAGCTAAACTTGACATCACTCAAACTCTAATTAAAATTGGTTGTGATAGTCAAAGTGCCATACGTATATCTAAGTATCCAACCTTTCATGCCCAAATGAAGCACATTGAAATACAATATCACTATATACAAAAGAAAATTAAAAATCAAAGGATTCTTCTACATAAAGTTTCAACCAAAGAAAATCTTGAAGATGTACTTACCAAGTCAACTCCTACTAAAAAGTTTATCTGGTGTTGATCAAGATTTGGTCTTCTTCAAACCTAATTTTCTAAAAATGGTTTTTACTATTCTTCAAAGCAGCTTTACCTTCAAGAGGGAGAATTGTTATGGTGGTTATTGAAGATAAATCTACCTTAACTCTCCACCATTTTTATGGTGGTTATTGAAGGAAAATCTTCCTTGAATCTTCACCATTTTTTATCTACTAACTATCCTTGTCCATATTTGATTTTCTATTTTGGTCAACCCATCCATAATTTCTACTACAACTTATTTATTCCAAAAATAAAATAACTATCCCTTATACTATAGGTCTATTTTTATAACTTGTCATAATATATAGGGAGCTCAAAGGGAGCATCTAAGTAACACATTTTCCAAAGCTTAAGCTTGAAAATCATCTCCCTTCCTTTGTAAATTCTCCTTGAGCTTCAATCTTCTAAAGTTGTGCTACTAATAGTTCAAGAGCTAATTTTTTGGTATGGTTTTTCACCTTGAAGGTTTTTTCCATGGTAATTCTATGTCTTTTTTATTTTCTACAATTTTTTTTAAATTTAATATAATATTGGTGGAAGTGACTAGGAATAACATACATGCAGTGCGAGAGCAGTTAATGAATAGAATGCAAGGTAACATAGAGTAGCTTGTATAAATAAATAGAGCATTTGGTAGTGTGCAACAGTGTGGAACTTGATATTCAAAGTACTTGTGTTTTGTTGTGCTACTTGCTTTTAGGTAGATGTAGCCTAGGGTTGTAATGCCAATGATTACTTTGAGGAAAAGATTACCATTGCACAACCATAACAGCAATGGGTACAAAGTGAGAGACAAATAGAGAGAGCATAGAGGAGGCATATGCTTTGGTAAGGAATTAGAGAGATGTGAGTAGCAATAGTGTCTTTTTCTTAAAAGATAGAAAATGTACACCTTGTGCCCCTACTTGTCCCTTCTCTAGTTGCTACTAGTGGAAAGTTGACATTAACTTGAGGATCAATCATGTAATGGGATGAGTAGGTTTCATCAAACAAGATTCTACTTTCATCTCCTACCTTAGGTCCTTAGCCTTTGACTTGACTTAGAAAGCTGGTTATGAATGATTATGGAGGTCACTTTTAAGTATTATTATTGGCTAGTTGTTATATTGATGAAATTAAAGATTGTGTATTATCTATTATTGTTATACTAGGTAACAATGGTAATGATCATAGCTTACTTGGCCATGTTTGGCTCAATGATGTTGTATTTTTGTCTAGTTTAACATTGTTCTCTAACTCCAAATTTTTAGTTTTTTTCATGTTTTATAATTTTTTCTAGGTGTTATATTTTTTATAAAAACATAAATAGTAAATGTAGGCTATGATCTAAGGCAAAAAACAAAGAAAGATAAGGTTCCAAAGCAAAACTAGTAAATAAGATACGATACAATAAGGATGTAAAATAAGGCATAAACATTAAAGTAAAAAATTGTAAACATTGTCATGAAGTAAACACGTCATAATGTATGAACAAAGAAATGAAGAGGAGGCCACATATTTACTAGTTTTAGGCCTTATCAGGCCATGGCTTCACTAGTTTTAGGCCTTGGAAAGCCATCAACTTTAGTTCCTTGTAGGCTTTGGCTTTGATTTTCTAGCAAGCATGTGATAATATTAGATAAAAACACAAGAATAAAATAAACATTGAGACATGGTATAAGGCCACAAAAATAAACAAATGATAATTAATAAATGAAGAGATAAGATGTTGACTATGAATTTGTTGTTTGATCTTTAATAGATCAAGAAATTCCTTTCACACAATTCTACATTCACCATTTTCATTATTCAATATGGTTAGTGGAATATGTTTTTGTTGGTCATCCAATGTTGTAGTGTGGGTAATGTTAACATTATCATTGTTGTTATTGTTGGTCCAAGCTTATGTATAGGGAGTTTCATCTTAAAACACAACCTTTGAAACCCATTCAATGTTGACATTGTTAAAAGATGGTAAACACATGTTATTCTTACAAATCATGATTTTTCCACCCTCATATAGTAAGTGAATCTTCTAATGTATAGGGGAGAAGAATACTCAAAGCTTAGCAAACCATGGCCTTCCTAGTATCAAGTAGAAATCATATGTTTCTTCAACCACTAAGAAGTTAGAAAATGTGGGGAACTATTCCTAAGCTACAAAGTCTAACGAGATAGAACTGCATACAGCTACTCGTGAACTATTGAATGACTTAAGTACAAAGGTAGAGGTTTCTTGGATGTTTTTTGTAATGTCTAATCATTTCATAATGGTAAAGAGGATCACATTGGTTGTTGCCCTGTTATCCACATGAACAAAATGAACCTTATAACTACCAACATGTATGATGATGAGGAGAGGATCAAGTACAACTTCTTCATTTTGTGGATCAATCTTCACTTCACTATCACAAAAGATAAGTATGATTTGATGCTTGTTTTCCCTATGCAAAGTTTGCTTAATGATAGAGTGAATAGATTCTTCGTTAGTAGGCATGTCTCCACTCATAGGAATAGAAGTTAACATCTGAGCTAGTGCATCTGTATAAATAGGAGAAATCATGACCAGGTCATACAGGTTCAATGATACGTTCTTTTGTTTCAAGGATCATTTGGCCTGCTCCATTGTTGCAAGGAAATTTTTTTCCTTGGTGTGTGATTTTTCAACCTTAGTAGTCCTAATTTCCTTCATTCTTAATATAATTTTTTGCTCATGTTTTAACACATGTTTCTTAGGCCCCTTTCTCATACCTATTTTGTGATTCTCTTTTGGTTGACTAGTGGATGTAGTTTGGTTAATGGAGTTTATGGGTAGGGTCATTTTTGGTATAGGCTTTGGTGGGTTAACTTGCTTTCAAGTCTTTTATTGTTGGCTACCTTTAGTGGGCTTAATTATTGGTTTTGTGATAGGTTATTTTCATTGTGATCATGGTGGAGATTAATTATTAATTGTTGAGTTATTGGCCATAATAGATAAGCCTTGGTCACAAGTTGTTGTAGGTTTATTTATGGATGGTAAAGGTACCCTAATAACTAATGGTTCCGTAACCTTAACTAGGTAGGTAACATTTTGTTTGGGTTGTAATGTTGATGCCACTAAAGGTGTAACATGTATGAAAAAAGGTTCTTTGAGGGTTGGGGATGGTGGTACCCATATAACAAAGGGTGTTCTAAGCTTTGGATTCTAGGGCCAAGTACTAGCTACTGGTACCTTAATGATAAATAATTTCTTAGAAGGATTAGATCGAGTAGATGTTGTAAATGAGGCAATGGTGTAAGAGCCATTATTAGCATTTAGAGCATTGGGTTCATTCAGCAATAACTCTCCATGATCAATCATCTTCTAGAAATCATCTTTGAATGCTAGGCAAAAATTGGTATCATGACCAACTAGTTGGTAATAATGGCAAAACCTATCTACCCTAAAGTAATTTGATAGTTTTGGATTATATTTGGTTGCCATCGTTGCTTCTCTAGCTATATCGCAAAGATGATCATGCCTCTTATAAGCATCCTTGGATAGTTTCTTATGTTGAATATAGTTATCTTTAAGTAATTGTTCTAGGAGCTTAGATAGCTTCATGGGCAACTTTGTGTATTTAGACCTATTCATGTGTTCAAAATTTGTTCTTGGATAGTTGGAAGCATAAGATGTAGATGGTTGTAATGGATTAGAGGATGTGTTACATGGTAGTGATTTTTACTTTCTTTCTTGTTTTGGTTCTTTTATTACTTCAACCACAATTATTTGTACTTGTTTGGTCTTATTCTTATCCATCCTAGTATGTTTGGTTTGTATAGGACACATAGGCTGGGTTGTGACTAGCTTTAGCAGCCTCCTGGATTTTCCTAATTTGTGAAAATGCTTGGCTCAATGACTAAGGTTCTATGTAGTAGAGCTTTGACTTGATAAAGTTGTTAACTGCTCCCTTGAAAATAGCCAAAAGGTGGATTTTAGAGATGGGCTCTAGAATCTCATTAATCATTTCATTCCATCTCTAAATAAACTTTTCAACCAATTCAAGTGGTCCCTACTTCATCTTCATAAGTTAATCTAAGCTTGTATCAAGCTTTAAGTTGTATTTGAAGTAGTTGACCAACTGGTTTATCAATTCTTCAAGAGAGGATATAGAACCTCTAGCTAAGGTTTGGTACCAATATAAAGTATTTCCTTTTAAGAACATAGGGAAAATCCATAATATCATATGAGATCACACTAACAACAAGAGGCACTCAAACCAAAAGATGATAAGATGTGCATTAGGATCTCCATAATCATCATATTTTCTGAAGTTTGAGATAGGCATGCCTATGAGTAATGTGATTTAGGGGATGGTAGGGTTGATGGGATCATCCTGGTAGAAGTCCATAATTTTCACCATTTTTGCATTATTGGTTTTAAGTTTTTATAGATTTTCAAAAAGGTATTGGATCAATTGGAAGGCTTGATCTAGGCCTTGTGGAGCTCTTGAGGGCTACACTTAATATTATTGAATGGCTGGTGGTTGTGAAATGGGTAACGATATAGACTAGAGGGATCTTGTGATTACCATTGCACAAGGGTTAAACATGGAAAATGAGATTTTCACATAGACATGAAGAACAAAGTATTGAAAATGAATGGACTATGTGAAATTTTTGGAATTTGCATTCTAGGAGAAGGACTAGCTGAAACTATAAAAGATTAAGACATAGAGGAAACTACTGGCAAAGGATGAGGCACTGTAATGAAAGGTACTAATGAGCAGCAAGTATACCCTATGCCCAACCATACAAATTACAAGTGTTCACATGCAATCTAGTCAAATTCATAGACCTTAAGTTCCTATGTACCCTAGTTCTAGGACATGAAATCTAACTGTGATGATCGTTGTCTTCCCAACTACACTTGTGGAGCTTAGTTATATGATTAAGTGTAATTAAGGCACATGATTTTTATAATTTTATAGTTTATTTACCTACAATTAATAATAAGTTGAAACTTAATTTATGAACCAATTTAGGTAATCTAATTGCTAATTAATAACTAACTATCCTAACATCAGCATCTGGTCCCACTTTCCATGCACATCCTAAATGCATACAACACTACTAGGTTACCAAGCATTAAGCGTTGTTGGGATTACCAAGTACTATATGTTATGCTCGAAGTGGTTGTACTTATAGTACTTTATAGCATCTGGTGAAAGATGAAAGGCATCTAGTAATGCCTTGATATTCTCCTCTTTACTCCAGGGATCATTCATAGTCCACACAACGTCACCAATGTGGGTTGGAATGGGAATATCCCAAGTACAGGGCATTACTGGGAATAGCTCCTTGACATTGACAAACCAAGTACCAAATGGTTTGCATTCAACGTTGAATGCCATAACTACTTTTTGTAGCTTCTGGTAGTCATTCATTCTTTTGGCTACGCTCTTGACAATAGATCTCTAATTAGTGTATTTACCCTTGAGAACCTCGAGTTCAGCATTTTCCACCGCAAGCTTTTTCTTGGTGTCCTTGTGATGATTGAACTTGGCCTCATTTAATAGATATGAGCTAGCTACCTACTTTTCCAATTTTGACCATGGCCATCCAATACTTAACATAGCCAAGTTTTCATACCAAGGATTGTTAAGTTCAATATATTCAATCATTTCTTGTATTTACAACTCCTTCAAGTGAATTTCTACTTTATTGTACTAATTGATTCCATTAATGATGGGCTACCATAATTCATGTCCTTGTTAGAGATGCTGGAGGGTCTTGTTCACCTTTTTCTTTTCCACCTAGATGTGTTTCTCATTTACTTCTTTCTGTAGGCCGACCTGGTCTTTGTAGTGATCCTTGACACTCTTAAATTTGAGATCCTCTGATTTCTAAGCAACTACTTCTATTACAGCCTCTTGCAGAAGGGAATGGACCTCCTTTATAAATAGGGTTTTTTTCTCAACTACCAATCTCCTTAACTTTGTATTTACTCTAGCTAGTTGCTCCTACTATTAATGGATAAAATCAGTTAATTATTGTTTATGTGAATCAATGTTTCAGAGGAAATGATTTTTTGTGATCATCTACACATTCTTCTAGTGGGTTAGATCCAAAGCCTTCTAAAATTTATGCTAGGTGGCCTCTACCAAGGATCGATAGAATACCACTGTCTCCATTGCATCCTTAACTCCTTTCAACCTGGTGTGAAGCTATTCAAGAGAGTCATCTCTTGTCAATGCTAGGTTGAGAAATGTAGGGTTAGAAATCTGGGCTATTAATTTAGCAACTTCTATAGCCAAACAATTATTCAATTCCTTAGCTATTTCAAGTTTCTCTTTCAATATAACATTCTTACTTCTTACCTCTAACAACTTTGACTTAGTTGCAATTATACTATTTGAAAGATCAAAGACATCTAGAAGCAATTGCCCAGTTCCTACCAATTAGTCAAATAGTTGTTCATGCTAGGCTACACTTAATCTATTTCTTATAGTCCCTGTAGATGTCTACACATCTTTAAGTGTAGTGACATCTAGTATAGATGCCACAAGTGCATTGAGTGTTTTGGAAATTCTGTCAGCAACCAAATATATTATTATTTATTGCCCCTAGTGCTACATCACTAGTACTTTTTCCCACTCATCTTCCTCTAAGCACATCAAGAAGGTCATAGCATTTCTAGAAATTTCTAGGAGTTATTGCTATTCTAAGAGAGATATCCTTATCTCTCTAGTACTAGGATTTGACCTCACAGACAATTGTGTTCATTGGACAAAGAAAATGGATCCACCTCCCCACATTAGGCTACCTTTTCAGGCCACCTCATTTAGGTGACTCATTTCTAGCTAGTACATAGATGGGTCTCCACCACTTGTGCCTGCTTATTACTCTTGCTCACTCAAGAGCCATTCTCGATACTCACACAATCGTTGGGATGTTGTGGTGATATCTGACACTATTTTCTAAGTCGTAGGTGGAGGTGGTGGCTACTACTCTTCTTCTTGAATGGTTATTGTAGGGTTATTATCCTTCATCATCTCTACCCAATTAGTAGTTGGAGCACATCGGACAACATCGTTAGTGTATCGAATTAGTAGATGGCTAGTTCATACCTCCTATATGAGGTAAAATTCAAGCACCACAAAGAGACTAAACAAAATTTGGAGACAATCAACGTAGAACTTGAAGTCCTCTAAAGATAATTCATTGATTAATGATTAATTGCTGAGGACTTGGCCAAAAGAATGAATAACTACCATAAACTATAGAACTTTGTAAATATGTTTGACATCAAAAAAAATAATTTGTAGCATGGTTTGTCAATGCCAAAGAACTATTTCCAACAATTTTATTCTTGTGGGACATCCTCATACCAACCGACACTAGCAAAGCCACATGAACTATGTATGATACATAGTAAAAGGAAAAAAATAAAAGCATTGATGGATGCTTTTCGACTTCCACCTCAAGCAATAGTAGGAGCAGGATAGCCTCAATTACCATCACCTCCATAAGTGATGGAGCATTGGCAAAGGTCCTTTATTATCCCTAGAGCCTCCACCTCCTATCACTATTTAAACTTTTCCTCATCTTCATCAATCAAAGGGATCCTACTATCAATGTTTTAAAGGATATCTAATTTTATTATCATAAATAGCACTTTTGTAACTCCATACCATTTAGAACTCATGGCAAGTTAGTCAATAATTCCATATCTTTCTAATTTTGTAAAAAGCTTGATCCTATTTTTGTTTACTTGAGGACAAGTTTTCATTCAGTCATGAGAGTATGATAAATCATTGACTAGCTACGTCAATGGACATATGTTGATGCAGCCTAGTCAACATAGCCCCATCAATGCATGGAAAGATACATCCAGGCAATGTTATGTCAAGTCTATATAAATGTGTGTACCCATTGCATTTATGGCATGTTATGTCATTAGTATAGATAATCTCTTGTAGTTTTCTTTCTCTAGAAATATAATATTTTCTAAGTACCTACAATTGGAACTTAAGCAATTATATGAATCTTTATTTAAGAATCTTGTACCTAAACATAATAATGTAACCAAAAATAAAGATGAGATTCTTGACATTCTTTGTAGCACTTGAAATAGATTAATATTTCTTACTTACACTTTATTATTAATGCACTTTGTGTTATTGTTTTAATTAATTGATGCATTTAATAATGAACACATAAGTATGACCACTTTGAGCATACTATTTAATACTTGGTAATCCCAGTAATGGAAATTTGGTACTCCTAGTAATTGATACTTGGTAACCTAGGAGCATTGATACAAGTTCAGATGTTTACAATAATTGGTCCCAGATACTTATGTTAAGGTAGTTAGCCTTAGAATCATTACATAGTTAGATTAGTCAATTACTAACCATTTATCTTTCTTCAACACTTAGGATAAAAATATATAAAAAATATAAATACAAATAAAACTCTTATGCCTAAGCTCATACTTAATCATACATACGAGCCTACACAAGTGAGATCTAAGAAAACAATGATCATATTTCCCTAAGTCACCATCTTTATCTATAGGAATACTTAGGAGCTAAGTCCATGAAATTCAAGTGGATCACTAGTGTACACTTGTGATTCGTATGGTTGGATGTAGGGACTACTTACTCCTCATCAATGATGTAAGAAGCTCGATTCTATTTTTGTTCACTTGATGATGATTTTTCACTTAGTCATGGAGGTATGATGAATCATCGACTAGCTACATCAATAGGCATGCATCGACACAACCCTATTAACATAGCCCTATCAACACATGAAAAACTGCATCAACACAGATGCGTTGATGCAGAGTCATGTCAAGCCTATATAAATGCACATACCCATCACATTTATGACAAATTATGTCATTAATGTAGCTGAGCTCTTATAGTTTTCTCTCTCTAGAGTTAGAATATTTTCTATGTGCCTGCAGTAGAAACTCAAGTAATTGTATGAATCTTTATTCAAGCGTCTCATACCTAAATACATTGATGTGACTAGTAATAAATATGAGATTCTTGACATTCCTTCCAACACTTGGAATAGAACACTTTATTATTAATGCACTTTATATTCTTATTTTAATTAATTAAAGCATTTAATAATGAACACATAAGTACGACCACTTTCAGCATACTATTGAAGGCTTGGTAATCCTAGTAGTGGAAATTTGGTATACCTAGTAATTAACACTTGGCAACCTAGTAGCATTGATATGAGTTCAAGATGTGTACAATAAGTGGGCCCAGATACTATGTTAGGATAGTTATCCTTAGAACCGTTAGATAGTTAGATTAGTCAATTACCAACCATTTATCTTTCTTCAATGCATGGATAAAAATATATTAAATAATATAAACATAAATAAATATCTTATGCCTTACCTCACACTTAACCATACATATGAGCCTACACAAGTGAGATCTAAGAAGATAGCAATCATATTTCCATAAATCACCATCTTTGTCTATAGGAATACTTAGGAGCTAAGTCTACGAAATTCAACCAAATCGTTAATGCATGATTATGCTTCATATGGTTAGGCATAGGGACTACTTGCTACTCATCAACTATGGAACTATGATCCACTCCTACATAAAATTTGTTTAAGTCTTCTTAAATGTTAGTCCCTCACAATGGTCACTCTTGATATTTTCTTGTGGAAAGCAACTCCTTTCTCTTTGTGAGGATTCTCATGACTTGGGATTCATGGCACAAAATTTGAATGAGATATATGGTTTCTTCTCTTTCAAATATTTTGGATGTTTCAATGCACTATTTCTCATCTGGTATACTTAGATAGTGTTGATAGTAAATCTTATTAGTAGTTGTCTCTCTAGCTTGATGACATGTCCTAATCTTCTCATACACAAATCCCTCAGTTATTAATAAATTTTAGTCAATCTAGTTTATACAAAAATTCCTCTTGATTTTTTGAATGTAGCAAAATTATTGTGCTTATTTTGAACTTTAAATTTGAATGAAAAAAATATTTGAAATTCATAACAAAGATAGGGTATAGTAATAGCTTTTTAATGCTAATTACCTTGTCAAAGTAATGATCAAGTAGTTGTGGTGTTGTTGAAATTCTTAAATAATATGAATTTTTTTGAAATCTCTCTTGGTTCCATTGCATCTAATAGACTTTACTAAATGGTCATCCAAGCTTTTTCAATTGTGTTCTTCTACCTCAAACTACTTGAGGATCATATCAAAGGTTAGTGGCTACTAGATTGATTCTGGTTATTTTTCTTTTAATGTTCTATCAAAATTCATTCATAACTTAGTCCTCATGATGGCCATTTACTAATGAATGATGATGTTAACTTATGCTTTATTCTATAAAATAAAATAAACAAGGTTGAGGCTTTGTTTGTTCTAGATGATTGGGGCTTCATGTAGTACCTTGTAAGATCATAAAAGTAAGGCTCAATTTTGGTGTAATCTAAATTTTCCTTATAGTAGCTACAAAGGAGGATGCATTAGCACATTGCTCTTGGCTCTTGGAGTTAGAAAAAATGAGGGGTAAGAACTTTTAATCCATATCTTTTCATAATGTAGAGTTGTTATACAATATGATCATGTTGGCTTGGTGGCTTTCCTTTGATGTGTATGATAACTATGAAGCTTAGATTGTGAACTAACTTTGGTGAGAAAGCTCACAATGAAGATCTCTCTAAATTTTTTTAAATTTAGAGTAATAAAATTCCCTAATGATCAATTTATTATTCAATTATTCCTAACATGGAAAATGTTATAAATTCTAGGGACTCAAATGTTCTCAAAATTGTAGAGGTTTATCATACGAAAGTTTGCAAAGTGATTTTATTTAATGTAAATTACTTAATGAAAAATGATAGTTTCTCATTTCCTATGATAGTTTGATCTAATTTTATAAATAGACTTCAAATGGTTCTCCCACTTATTGGGTACAATTACTATGGTTGATGGATTAAGATGAGGACTCTCCTAGGGCCCATCCCCTGGCTCTCATTAGTTCACCATAATATTTGAGTAATTAAATCCTATATTGAGCATACTTGATATTTTTAGATGGTATTGAATGAATAGGGTGTCTTGATTACATCTTGGAGAAGTTTTCTAAGAAAATATAGCCTTCTCTATTGATATCAATATGGGTGTGTTATCCAATAGTGATAGTATGATTAGTGATGTTGGTCAATTCTATGACTGTATGGTTGGAATAATTGATATACTTATGAATCTTATTTGGAAGGCAACTTTCTATTGCTTCCTTCCCATCAATAGGGATTTATGAGCTTAACATAGTAAATTTGATATGGCCTTAGTTATGTAGTGCTAGATTGATGAGACTTCTTGGTGTCAAAGTAAGAGGTAAAACTTGGGATTCTAGAAAATTTTGGATTTTCTGTTAAGTCATTCTTCCATGAAGAATGCTCTTTTTGAGATTTCCAGGGTTGAAAATAAATCCTATTAATCTTTCAAATTGATTAAAAATCCTCATCAATGGATGTTAAATAGCCATTTGGAGGGTTTTTGCTAGACTTATGAGAAAGAAGCATGTTCTCTTGTGTAGGTATGGGACTATGTAGAAGGACAAATTTCTTAGATCTTACAAATGAATGGATCTAAGGGATGCCTTAGTGACATTGATCCTTTGATTTGATCTTATCCCTTTCATCATGAAGTAGGAATTGTTACTTGGTTTCACCAAGTTTTCCTCATGTTTTATACAAGGCCTTACTTGGAAGAATGTAATAAGTCTTCAGAATTAATATATTTCTTTGAACCTAGCATCATTTGAGATGGGTAACTCCCAAAATTTAATAAAGTTTAAACCTATATAATAAGTGTACTATCAAAGCCTATCATAGGCTCCACTTCATAGATGTCACTTCTTTTATGTGAGGAATAATTATTAGAGAGGTCTTAAGATCAGTGGCTTCCTTAATTCCTTTCTAGGAGTTGGATATCATGGGACACTTTGAGTTATTTTTCAGTGATACTCAAGTGTTCAAAAACCACTTTAGATTGGAAATTATAAGGAACAATATGATTCTACCTTGTTTCCCTCCTTTTTATCTCTCTCATCATTCCTTCATCCATAGAACTACATAGGATCTAATTCTATAGAGATTATAGATATTTAGGATAGTCTAGATTGGATGGTTTAGATGTGACTCGACACCAAACTTTGTACGAGATTGTGAGAGGTATGGATGTGAGACATCCCTTGTAGATACATCATCATTCCCCATCAATGATGTCTATATGATTATTTTTTTACTTAACATTATTTGGAGTCATAAATGTTCTTCTTAAGTTGTATACATAAGTTATGAGGATTCAACTATGTTGTGTGTTTCCATGTTATTATTGATATGGACACACTACATGCTTAAAGACATAGTCCCTAGGTCTTTCACCCTAGATACAATGAATTAAAAAGAATTTCTTAGGGCGTCAAACAACTTTGGGGTAGTGTTGTTATGATCAGTATCACATCTTTTATATAGATCTAGAAATAGCCATTTGAAATACTTATAGAAACCTACTAGCAAACTTCTCTAAAATGCTACCTCTCATTATTTTTCTAACATTAAATAATCTTACCGATTAGATTTCCTATTGCATGCATAACTAGGAATTGAACTCATGAAAAAACAAATCAAACTACCCCAAACCAGTAACAAAGACTACAAAAATTGCAAAACTAAAGATAATAACAATCCAAACTAAAATAAAATAAAATAAAAAAACACCTAGAAATTCCAATAATGGAAAACCTCTTTATAACTAAATTAAAAAAATTCCCTAAGCTCTTCCCAATTGAATCTAAAAAGATACTAAAAAATTCAACATATAAAATTCCAACCTACTAAAAATCAAATTAAGAAAACTATGAAATAAATTCTTCTTTTCATGTTATTAAGGTGATTGTTCATATTAATAACATTACTTTAAACACATAAATAATAACAAAACAAAACATGTCCTACACACTAATAAAACCAACATTATAAGGAAAACTAATAAATTAACATATAAGATCTCAAAAAAACATCAAAATAATAATAAATTTTACAAAGATTATAGTAAAAAATTAATAATGAACTCAAAAAATAAAATTGATCATCTAGGAAAATTACATAGAGTAAAAGAAAATAAGAATAAAAAGATGTACTGTAGAAACAAAATGTACTAAAACATGAAGAAATAAGAATAAAGTAGAGCAAACAAAGGAGAAGGGAAAAGAAAATGAAATATATAGTAAAGAAGAGATTGATGCATGGGTAGTTGTGGTAACATTCCATTTCTCTCTTTAGATAAAAATTAATTTCTTTCAACTAAGCATCAATGAAGTCATTCTTAATGATCAACTTACTTTATCTACTTCATTTCTTTGCATTTACAATTGTCTCTAACCACTTGCTCTATATTCTATTTCGAAGCTTCAATGTGCACTTATTTTCTAGCAGTAAGACCATAACTATGACCTCTCTTTAGGTATCAAATACTAGATTCTTAAAGATATTAGTTTTCAACTACAATTTCAAGAAAAAAGCTCCTAGTAAAAGCTAAATAATTAATTTTTTTCTATAATATTAGGTTTTTTTTAGTTTTGAATTCTTAAGGATAGGAAGCTTTTAGCTTTTATTGCTATTTGTGCTTTATCTCTAATTGATGTATTCTTTTTCTTTACAGAGAGTTATCTCCTTCTTTTTACAAGAAACTCATTAGTAAGAAGTGAAAACCTATGAAGATGCTTCTAAATAAGGGCAAGGCTTGATTCTTTTTTTGCCCCAAAGGGAAGATTTTTAAGGATTAGTTGTAAGGACGAAAACCTACAAAAGCATTCATAAAATCATTGGGATTTTTCTTGAGACTCTTTCTTTCAATATATGATGTAATTTGAATTTTTTTAATATTATTATTTATTTATTTAGGCTTCAACATCCCCTTACCCCTCTAAAAACAATAATGAGGTATTAACGTAGTGGTGATACTTTTGATTTGACAACTCCAAGTCATAGGTTTAATTCTAATGGGTAATGTTGAGTTATAAAGTTCTAACTCAAC
>MNCI01017535.1:277588-322318 GCA_015680685.1 Gnetum montanum
ATTGTAAGGAACTCGAGGACGAGTTTTCATTCAGTCATGGGGGTATGATGAGATGTGACCTGCATGTGCCGCGATATCGCATCCCATGTGATATCGCATACGCGATATCGCGTCATTCCCTGCGATATCGCGTATGCGATATCGCGTCCCGCCACCATTTCTATAAATAAGAGGTGGCACTCCCTTCATTTTCCAATCCTGGCTAGTGTAGCGAAGCTCTGGAAGATTAATCACTCTAGAGTTAGAATTTTTCCCCATGTGCCCGCAGTAGGAGTCCTAGAGTGAACGGCTCTTTATTCGAGCAGCTTGTAACCTGAACCCAAGTTGTGTACGGCAATAAAGACGAACTTGTTTGGATAAACCTTGCAGCACGTGGTTTCATTTATTGCTTTATTTCCTGCTTTCCTAGTGCGTTCAAGTACGACTTGATTACGAGCGTCTACGGACGTGTACGGCTAGTCAAGGAATCGGCTGCTTGACGCAATGCATGAGTACGACTCAATTACGAGCATTGGATGCTTGGTAACCCAGTAGCGTATTCCAGGATTCTGCGCTTGGTAACTCCCGGGTCTGATGTGTACGGCTAGTTGAGGAATCGGCTGCTCATTGCTAGGCTAGATCGTGTGATAAGTACGACTTAGTTACGAGCACCCACGGGTGTGTACGGCTGGCTAAGGAATCGGCTGCTTATCACACGTAGGCTAAATAGGTGCCTCAGTACGACCACTTCGAGCACTTGCGTTACGTGTGGCGATCCCAGTAACGATTAGCGTTTGGTAAGCTGCAGTTGCATAGTTCAGGGTGTGTCCGGTAAGTGGGAACGGATGCTGACGCTAGTTAAATTAGACTTAGATCTTAGTTAGAGTTAGTTTAGTTTTCTCAACCCTTCTCCTGGTAGCATAGAAGATAAGCCGAAAATACCAAAAAAATCACATACCTCAGACTTGCTTAACCATACACCGTGACACTTACAAGCAAGCCTGGGAAGACAACGAACGATTAACCCCAAGTGTTTCTTGTGGCGTTAAGGCATTTAGTCTGCAGAGTTCGACTGGATCGTGCGTGTACGCTCGTATTCATATGGTTGAGTGTAGGGGTACCTCGCCACTCATCAGATGCCCACTAGTTTTTGAAGTCTTATGAACATTTTCAATGTGATAGGGGAATGACTCCTCACATAGAAGGTCCTCAACAGTGGATTCAACCACTAGAACCTTTCAACATATGGGGCATTGACTTCATGGATCCCATCACATCCATGTCTAATGGGAAGGTGTATATTATAATTGTAGTTTACTACTACATGAGCTGGGTAGAAGTAGCAACCGTTACTAATTGTATATCATCCATTGCTACCAAATTTATACAACAAAATATCATGAATAGGTTTGGGGTGTTGCATTTACTAATTTCTAATAATGGGACTCATTTCATAGGTGCCACATTTAGAAGATTAATGTAACACTTGGGTGTAGAATATAAATTAACACCTTACCACCCCCTAAGCCAATAGTCAAACAGAGGTATTCAACTAAGAGATTACAAAAATACTAACATGAACCATTAGAAAATATAGAAAGGACTAGAGTACAAAAATTAATGATGCTCTTTGGGCTTATTATTCAACTTGGAAACTTCCTATTGGATATTCTCCCTATGAGTTAGTGTATAGGAAACTTCTAATGCTTCCAATTCAATCCAAGCTTCATACACTCTCAACAACCTATGATCTAAACGTTGACCTAAGCCTAGCACAGAAGGAAAGATTAATCAATCTGAATGTGTTAGATGAAAATCACTTAGTGGTCCTATCCTTAAATAATGTGAACTAGGCATTCAACAAACAATTGCATGACCTTAGAATCAGGAAAGTAAAACTTCAACTAGGAGATAAGGTTCCTTACTGGAACCCCACACATGCATCCCAAAATACAAAATTCCAAACATTGCATTAGGGACCTTATATAATTGATCCAACCTTTTCCTTTGGGGCCATGTTGATCTACAAACTTGACCATCCAAATAAAAAATAGTTGGTCAATATCCAACAAGTGAAGCCTTTCCTCAAACCAAGATAGGCTAGTGTAAATATTACCTTAACAAATGGACAACCATGTTCTATTTTTTGGATCTCCTCCTTCCAACTCAGTCATGGGGGAGATGGCCATGCATGCTAACCATTACCATGGCCTCTTAGTTTTTATACCTTTTTGTTTTCACATTTTTGATTTTACAAATTTTTGATTTTTAAATTTTTCTAATTTTATATCATGTTTAGTACCTTTAAAGTGTCTTAATTTTTTTACACTTTCTTCTATATTTTACTTTACTTTTCTTTCTTTTGTTTAAGTGTGATATTTTCTCATTTTTGAAAATAAATTCACCTTAGTGTCATAAGACATAGTACCACTGTTGCTATTTACTAATGATGGTTTGTGCTTAATGTGTGATTGTCAATGTCTAGTATCTATTTTTGAATTCTATTGTCTAATGAATTTGGCATGGTTTATTTTCCATGGAATAGGTAGTGAATCCATGTCATCCACCCATCCAATGAACTTTTATTTTCCTTGTTCTAGGAATTTGAGATTTCTTTTCATTAACCAAACTTTTAACTAATTAGTAACCTTGGTAGTTTTGAAATTAGGAAGGATTCAAAGGTTTATAAAGGGTGTGACTTCAAGGGGACTCAATACTCTTTGTACTCTTCTTCTTGCTTGAGTGCTTGAGTGTTTTTTTTAGACTTCTTACCATTCCATACTACCCAATGATAGGAAGACAAATAACATCGTTGCATGATGTGGTTCCCATCATTCAAAAACAACAACAAATGATGGGAATTCAAAGCACACCCCTTCAACACAAATAAGTCCTTGCATGGTATGGTTTCCATTTTAAAAAAAAAAGAACAATAACANTATTCCACCTTCTCTATCATCCATCCATGTTGCCATAATTTACTTCATTGCCAGGTTCTATGTTATGCTCTATGTCTTATTCTGATGTGTTGGGATTCTTGAGTGGATTCTTTCTAGTTGGTCCTTAACTTATCATGATCATTAAATCAACTATGGGACCCATGAACTCCTTAATTCAAGTTATGCAAGGGAAAAAAGGGCATCAGCCTACTATGGGAGGATCCATGTGCATAGCTTTTGGCTTGACTAGTTAAGGTTCGTTATCTTTGACATCGCTACAATCCTATATTTCATATTTTCCATTGTGTAAACCACTCAGTACTCCTTAATCTTTCATTGCATTCATCCATTAAATCAAAATTTCTCCATTTTTTCAAATTTATGAACTTCAACATCCTCTTCTTATGATTTAATACTATTCTGGCCTTCTAAGCTTTCATTTAACCCTAATTTCATCAAAAATTTCCTTGTATTTTGAAAGTTTGACCAAAGTCAATGGAAGATAATGATGGTCAATAGCTACATCGATGAAGCCTCGTCGATGTAGCCAACTACATTAGACAAGGCCTCATCGACACAGTGCAAAAATACTATATATACCACCAAAAACTTTGGAAATTTTTTGCAATTTTCTCATAACACAAGGAATTTTTGCAATTTTTCAAATCCCAAAACCTTCTAGAGCCCATAACTTTCAAACCGTTTGTCCAAATGACTCTATTTTTTGATCTTGCACTTCCTGAAGGTAAGATACTTATCATGGGGGTTACAAAACTTAAGGTTTCCAATGAAATTTTTGAAAAAAATTTCTAACTTCCCCCAAGGATCAGTATCCTTAACAACATAAAAATATCAACTCTTTTAATAGTTAACCCTTCTAACAACCTCCAGGATAATTTATCAATGATAATGCATAAAGAAAAATAATAATTGAGTTAATTAAATTAGCCATAATCATAACTTAGCCAAGTGTAACTATCCTCAAGAGTTAAGGTATCCCAATTGTTTAAAGGTTACACAATGATTGCTAATCCATGATCTTATTGTGATTACAGATGGCACACAAACAAAAGCATCTGTAGGAAGAAGAACCCTCACAACCATGGGGAAAGTGACCTAGAGCTAGAAGAGGCCAACAAGAACAAGGCCAAGAACTACCAGAGCCAATCCATGCAACGGGACCTCTTCAAGAGCAGCCCAAAGTGAAATCTATTTGACAAATTCCAAAGGAATAAGTGCTTACCAAACAATCCCAATGAGGATAAGTGCCTAAACCTGTGCCAAGGCTTAAGGTCACTCTAACTCAAGCCTACCTAAACATCATCAAGCCCCAAGAAAACCACAGATCATTTCTTTAAGAGATAAACTTCGAACCATTTTTTGAAAAAGCTCCAGAGGATGTTAAGACACAATTGTAAGCCTCTCCCATGTGGTCAGTGATCACATCTAGTGGGGAATGATACATGGGAGAGACCTATCTCTTCTGGAGTAGCTAAAGACTAGGGTCCATTATCAAGATCAAAGACATTCAAGTGTCCTACTTGACAAAAGCTGTTGCATAGGCATTAGGGTTTCCAAACATTAGAACATAGTTGGCAAAGATATCAACAAAAGTCAATCCTAAGATAAAAAGGAAATGGACCCAACGATGTTATAGGGTAGACCATAAGGAGTATGATGAACTCACACCAGTGGAGCAAATTTATTTCAAGATTATATCCTATCACGTTAATCCAATGGTGAGGCTAAGCAAGGTGACTACTTTCTCCACCTGAGCATGCACCACTCTAAGCAAGAAATTTCTTGCTAACCTTCCATAGATGATTCATTTAAAGATCGAGAAGAGCTTCAAGGAGAACGAATGTGGAAGGAGGATCCTACCCTTTCCATGCCTTATCAGAAAACTTTGCAAGAGGGTAGGTATTATTCGCTACTCAAATGACACTCTTAGGCATGCTCCCTTAGCCTCATGGGTAGAAATCATGAAAGATAAGATGCTAGCAACCACTCAAGAAGAGGAGCTACTGTCACCACCACCCACTCGGGAGACAACACTAGAGGCCCCCCTAATTCTTAAGCATTTGTGTTAAATCTAAGAATAGCACTTGAGTGAACAAGAGTAACAAACAGGAATGAGTGGGGTGAATCCATTTATGTATCTACTAGTAATGAGTCACCTTGATGAGGTGGATGGAACAATTATTCAGATGGAAAGGGGTGATTCCATTTTCTCTACACAAAGAATGCAACTACTATCAAGGTTAGATTCCAACATTTGAGAGGTGATGGTGTCACTAGTAACACAACATTTATTTCTAGAAATCTCTAGGAATTCTACCACTTTCTTGATGCAGTTGGAGGAAGGTGAAGAGGTAACTATCTTGGTGGTGTAGTACCAAGGGTAGGAGATAGCAGTAAAAGTGGTAGCTGACCATGTAGCAAAAGTATTAAATGCACCTGCAACATCTGTACTAGACATATCTACACTTAAAGATGTGTGGCCATTTGCAGGCATGGTCAACAAGAAATTAAATGTAGCCCAACACAAATAGTTGTTGGAATGACTGGTAGGAATTAGGCAACTAACTCCAAACATCTTTAATCTCCTAAAGAACATCACTGCAACCCAGTTGAAGTTGCTAAATGCAAAGGGTAGATGCATCATCTTGAAAGGGCAACTAGAAACAACCCAAGAGCAAAGTCAACGCTTGGCCATGGAGGTTGTTGAACTTGTGCTTGACTTGCAAAACAAAAAATCCTTAGCCTAGTAGTAATAAGAGATGAAGTTATGAAAAAACTTCAAGAATGATTTCAAAAGGCTAAGGAGGAAGCAATTATGGTCATCTTCAAATAGTTTGTGGCAGAAGCTGAAATGTACTCTATCAAAAAGGACTTAAATTAGATGCACCAAGAGAACAAAGCATTGACCACACAAAATCATTGCTTATCAAATGTTGATGCTCAAAGAGATCAAATGTAAGAATTCATCCATCAACAACAAGAGTAGCTTACCAAAGTCAACACTGAACTAAGAAAATTGGTTGTAGAGAACCTTAATTTATTAATGGAGGAGGTACGCATCTTATGACAAACATCTACCATCTAGATCGCTACCTAGAAGGAAAAAGCTCTCAAATTTAAGAAAGTGAAAAATCACTATAGGGACTAGGTTGGCTTGCAAAAGGAAATTAATGAAAAAAAATCTAGATGGCAAAGATGAAAGTGAATGAAGCCCTCTAGCAACTCTAGTAAGGAAGAGAGATGTGGTAGCCCATCTTTGATGGGATTGATGCCTACAAAAAAATGAAGATTCACTTGAAGGAGTTACAAATTGAGGAAATGATGGAGTATATGGATTTGGCCAATCTCCATTATGCAAACCTGGTAATGCTGATAGCTGGACAGTCATGGTCAGAATTGGAGAAATAAGTGGCTAGCTTGTATCTACTATACGAGGCTGAGTTCAACTAGCACAAGGACACCGAGCAAAAGCTTGAGACTGCTAACACTAAACTTGAAGTCCTTGAAGATTAATTCAAAGATCAACAATCTATTGCTGAGAACCTAGCCAGATGGATGAATAACTACCAAGAGCTAAAGAACATAGTAAGAGCATTTGACATTGAAATCAAACAGTTTGCTGCCTAGTTTATTAATGCTAAGGAGTTGTTTCTAGCAATCTTGTGTCCTTAGGATGTGCTCATTCCAACCCACATTGGGAAAGCTGCTTGGATGGTGCATAATCCTAGGAGTAAGGAGGAGAAAATGAAAGCACTGCTAGATTATTTTCACCTCCTACCTAAAGTTGTAGTAGTAGTAGGACAACTGTAATCACCTCAACCACCACCAACGCGTGAAGCTAGTAAAGGTCCCTCAGATCCCTAGGAACCACCACTGCCTAGGATCATTTGATCTTCTCAAACAAGCTTCACACCATCAAGGAACATGTTGTCCAATTTTTGAAGAATTATGTCATGGTGTTTAATTTTATGTCTTGAACACCATCATTTTTGTCATGTGATGTTCTATACACCCGGGCACTCCATTTTTTGTTAAAGTCAGTTAGTTTGTTTTGTTGAAGAAAAGTCAGTCAATAATCCCATACCTTCCCAATTTTGTGAAAGAACTTGAGGATGAGTTTTCATTCAGTTGTGGGGGTATGATGAGTCATCATTGGTTGGTTGCATCGATGAGGCATTGTTAATGCAATCAATTGCATCAACAAGGCCTTGTCGACACATCTCACCCTACATCAACGAGGCCATGTCGATGTAGTGTCTATTCGTCACTTATAAATACATGCCTACTAGCTACATTTATGGTAATCTAGATTTTAGTAGTAGCATAGCTCTTACATTTTTTTCATTCAAAAGTTAGAAATTTTTTCCCCTAAGTGCCTGCAGTGGGAGTCATGGAGTGTACTAATCTTTATTTGAGCATTGTTGTACCTAATCATGCTCATGTGTGCATCAATAAAGACGAGATTTTTGGTAAACCTTGCAGCACTTTGGATAGATTAGCTATTTTATATATACATTCAATGTTTTCAATTATTTGTTAATTGTTCTCAATTATTTCCCAAATATTTTCTAGCAATTAAGTTAATGAGGTTATTAAGCTAGGTAGATTAAATACATAGGTACAACCGCTTCGAGCATAACATGTATTCGCTTGGTAATCCCAATAGTGTTATCGCTTGGTATGCCTAGTAGTGTAGCATTTAGTGGATACATTGGTTTAGGACATGTACAGAGAGTGGAATGAATACTTATGTTAGGATTAGTTAAATAATTAGTTAATTAGTTAATTTAGATTAGTTAATTAAATCCATTTTTATCTACATTTCAAGCACCCAACTATAAAACATAAAAATGATAAAAATCAAATACCTCAGTTACACTTAACCATACCAAAAAATGTCACAAGTTTAATTGGAAAGACAATAATTGACTTTAAGGCTATATTCACTTTCTAAAGGGGTTAGTGCACTAGAAATGACGAAGTCCATGGAATTCGACTGGATCATGCATGAACGCTTTGTGATTCGTATGCTTAGACGTAGGGGTACCTCACTGCTCATCAACAATTTTAAAGAATTTCCAATCAAAACAGAAATCAAAATTAAAGATCCTTAGGCAAATCCTCATTCCAAGAACATGGACACGATCATAGTAGATCTAGACATCATGGTTGTAGAAGATCAAATTAAGTAAGCCAAGGTAAGCACTATGATTTTTGTGGCACCAACACCCACAATATTGTAAAATGTTTATCTAAAAAGAATCATGAAAATAAGGGCAAAGTTAAAATGATAGAAAGTGAAGATCATCAAAACGAGTAATGAAAAGATAAATAACTATTCCATATTGCAAAGGAAGAAGATCAACTTTTGATATCTACAAAGGTACCAAATGCTAATAATAGTAAAAATATTTAGTTTTTTGATAGTGTATGCAGTAATTACATGATTTGAAATAAGAAATTATTCTCAAGCCTAGAAAAATATGATGGAAAGGAAACTATAAGTAATGGAAACAAGCTAACGATTGCTAATATTAGATCAATTTCCTTCACAACAATTCAAGGTAACAAATATATTATCTTTGAAATTCATTATGTTCTAGATTGTTTAAAGAATTTATTAAGTATTAGAAAGTTATGTCATAATGGTTATGATGTGGAATTTGAAAACAATGATTTTAAGATTTCTAAGGCTAATGATGAAAAAGGTATCACCATTATCCCTATTAGAAAAAATTAGATGTATAAGTTGTAGATGTAAAAGGTTGATTATTGCTTGATTGTCATAAAAGACATAGCATGGCTATGGCATGTTTGGTTGGGATATGTCAACTTTGGCTCACTAGACCACATGCAAAAAGTAAAGATTGCAAGAGCTATGTAAGGACACATATCCAAGTTTATTGTAAGTTTTAATAAAACTGATAAGCCTATTTCAAAACTGTTTAATCTTCCTCTCTTAATTCCTAACAAATCTATTATGCATTTCCAAATACATGCCATTGATTGGCTTTCTTATGATATGGTTATAGGCATTGACAACTTAGCATTATTCCTGATATATAATCTGATATACTATAGGCCATGATAAAATATATATCAGATTATATGAATTCCCTAGAGTATATTATCCTACCAATAGGTTTGAAAAACAAAAATACAAAATGCTAAAAACACAATGGATAATAAATCAGGTCCAAAAACACTCCAACGATTTTGATAGTATTAAGAAAAAATTATTATTTGTAGCCAATGATGATCCAACAGCTTTTTGCTATAAAAAACAACATTGGTGTCATATCGAACTCTTAGACTACATAACACCCTTAGCCAAAGCTCACCATATAGGAATGTCCCTAGAACTAAAAGAAGAATGTGCACAAGAAATAAAACAACTATTAGACAAAGGTTTAATTCAAACAAGTACAACCATGTTCTCTTGCACAACTTTTTATGTTAATAAATGAGATGAATTAGTACAAGGAAAGAAGAGATTATTTTTTAATTACAAACCCTTAAATACAATCATAAAATCAGTTCAACACCCAATTCCAAGCAAGGACGACCTCTTCCAAACACAAGGGACACATATATATTCTAAATTTGACTTGAAGTTTGGCTTTTGGCAAATACAAGTAGATCCTGAAGATAGATGGAAAATTGCTTTCATAGTTCCACAAGGACTCTACAAGTGGACTATCTTACCATTCAGTATAAAAATGGCTCCATCTATTTTCCAAAGTTATATGGATGCTATATTTAAAAATTATCCATTCATTCTTGTTTATATAGATGATATTCTAGTCATGTCTAAGTCTACTACAGATAAATTATTGATCAAAATAGCTTAGTCCTATCTCCTTCCGAGAAAAAATGTAGATAGCCATTGATGAAATCAACTTTCTAGGAGTAATTATTAAAAATGGGCAAATTACATTACAGGAATACATCCTTAAAGACATTGCAAAATTTTCGTATGTGATAAAAGATAAGACCCAACTACAACAGTTTTTAGATTGCTTAAATTATCTCTCTAGCTTTTACAAAGACCTAGCTAGGGATAGGAAACTCCTAAATGAGCAACTAAATCAACATGCAAGATCTTGGACAACACAACACACAACAAGTGTCTAGAGACTAAAAGATCAATGCACAAAATTGCCATACTTAATACTACCAATAAATGGCAGGTTGATCTTAGAAACTGATGCCTTTGACAAATTTTTGGGTGCTATTTTAAAAGAAGATCTCCAGGAGGTCACATACGTCTATAGATATGCAAGCAGCAAGCTCAACCCTGTAGAAAAAAACTATCATTCCACACGCAAAGAATTGCTTTCCATCATACAAGGAATAGAGAAATTTAGGTTGTTCTTACAAGAAAAGGAATTCCTCATACCATGATATCCATAAAATGTCAAGAGAAAGATAAATCCATGATATCCACAAAATGTCAAGAGAAAGATAAATCAAGAATGTACTAGAATCAATCATCCACAAGGATTATTGGTCTATAAAGGTTGCACCTATCTTACATATTGTTAGTGACCCTCCTCAAGGACTAATTGACCAACCTCACCTATCTTGGATGAACCAAATCTAGAAATAAACTCATATGAATTACCCATCCTTTAGCTTTACATAATGAAAACCAACCACATAACATTCACAAGTGACATGAATAGACACTAATTGGCTAAATAGTTTCTCTAATAATGCTTTCTCAATATCATAATCTAAGTATAATCATAGGTAACGTGGATCAAGCAAGGAAGCCAACCTTACCCTCCACAATGCCTACTCATTAACACTTAGATCTGGCTACCTAGGGTATGATCATAAGTGGCATGGGTTAAGTTCTAGAGCCCAACCTAGACTCCTCACAATGCTTACCCATTGATCTCATTGAAATGCACCACTTAGAGCTCATAGATGATACATCAAGGATAAATAATGATTTCAAGATCATGAGAATATTATGAAACATACAAGATAAATAACATTCACAAGATGACCAAAAAATGGTATGTTTTCAAATGGGTTTTAATGAGTTTAAGATGTTTCAAGGTCAAAGGAAACTAGTTTGAGCATAAAATGAAGCTTCAAACTTTCATTTGGATGGTTTTTTGAATAGCCCTAGCAAGTGAAACATCTTATTTTTTGGTGAGGCATATTAAGCTTTGGTGAGACATCTCAAGATTCTCCCAGTAGAAACATCTTAGAATAAGGGAAGATGTCTCTCGTGAAGATGAGATGTCTTATCTATGGATAAGATGTCTTCCTAGAAGTCTTGGCATGTAGAAGGGATGTTTGGCAAAGGTCTAGGATGTCTCGTTTGAGTAGAGAAGGACTAGGAATTAGCCAAGAAAATTTTGAAATGATGAAAATAAGTAAGGAAATTGCAAGGACATGAATCAACACCTCAAGAAAAAGAACTAATAAAGAGCAAGAATAATCCAAAGACTAATAAAAGAATTAAATTGATGAAATACAAGGATGACAAAACTAGTAATAACAATATATTGATTAGATCAATGAAATCATTCAAAGATATAAAGCTTGGGTTGGTTACCCTATCTTAACAAATTGAATTCCAACAAAGTTGGTCCACAATGAATGAAGTTGAATGCCAAAGACTCCAATCACCACAAGAAAGGAGGAAATAACTAACAATAAGAGTAATCGATGCCAAAAAAAAAGATGGAAACTTACAATTAAATACAAGATTACTGATGAGTGGCAAGGTACCCTTACACTCAACCATACAAATACAAGCGTTACACATGCGATCTGGTCAAACTCCGCAGACTAAGTGCCTACACGCCTTATGAAACACTTAAGGTTAATCATTCGTTGTCTTCCCAGACTTACTTGTATTTGTCACAGTTGTATGGTTAAGTCTGAGGTATGTGATTTTTATATCTTTTTTGTTTTATCTCCTATGTTAACGAGGTGAAGAGTGAAGAGACTAATTAACTAAATTTAACTAACTAACTAAGCCTTAATTAAACTAGCATCAGCATCCATTCCCACTTACCATTCACACCCTAAACCAATGCAACCTTGGTTACCAAATGCTAGTCGTTGCTAGGATCACCAAGCGTAACACACGTGCTCGAAGTAGTCGTACTGAATGCACTTAAATATGGGAGAAGGGTTGAGATAGATTTAATTACTAATAAAGCATTTAAATAATAAAAAATAAATGACAGTAAATAAAATCCTATTTACCCTATTCCATGCACTGTAAGGTTTATCCAAGAAGTTCATCTTTATTTCTGTACACAAACTTGTGTTCAGGTACAATATTTGTTTGAATAAAGATCTGTTCACTTTGGAGCTCCTATTGCAGGCACATAGAAATTGTTCTATCTCTAGAGAGGTAAAACTACCAGAGTTTCACCTCAGTCTAGGCCTAGAATGAGAAACAAGGGAGAGCCACCTCTTATTTATAGATTTGGTGACACATCGCGATATCGTGTACATGATATCATGCAGGATGCGATATCGCAGCGGATGCAATATTGCATACGCGATATCGCGGCCCATGCGATATCACATCACATCATACCCCCATGACTGAATAAAAACTTGTCCTCAAGTTCCTTAAAAAATGTTGGGATGGTATGGAATTATTGACTCAAAATGGAACTAATGGGATGACATGTGAACGGATCATCATTACAAGACAATACAAAACTGGTGTTCATGACAACAAGAGTGAATACTTTATACATTGACATCAGGCCTTATTTGGCAGCTGAGAAAGAGAGAGAGAACGAAGTTTTGCTGCTTCCAATGCCAAGATTGTGCCTTTCGTTGTCCATCCATAAGCATGCCATCAATCTTACTCCTTGCATAAATGCTTTTAGCACTGCTCCATTCCAAGTGTTCTCTCCAGATCCAATCCATTGTTGCATGATTACCATTTGCACACACAACACAGTCTTTATATTAGCAAGGGTAAATAAATTTCAATGCAGTTGATACCTTGCTTCAGTGAAAGGTCCATTAGCTGAGTTTTGGTATGGCTGATATGGATATGGAGATATCATAGTGGCTACCGAAGGTGTAGGGGTTAGGAGAAAATCAAAAAATTTGGGTCTGGACCCCCATGACTAAGAGCAAACCTCCAGTAGTGATAGAATAAAGAAAGAATAAAGAACAAGAAAGATGGAGAAAAAGAGACAACTATAACGTTGATGGAATGGATGTCAAGATGGAAATGAACAAAATAATATAGATTGCAAAACTGTTAGAGGAAATAATTTAATTGGTGCACCAAATAGGAATGCCAATGGGTCCTCCCCAAAGTAGGCTCATGCCTTGAATGCCCTGACAAACCCACATTCAAACAATCCGTAGGCTCTGGGAATGTCATTTAGAACAAGAGTTAAAGTCTTAACCGCAAGAATTTACTAAAAAAAACAATGCATCAACCAAAATATACACTAATGATACAACCGACAATAAGGTGAACAATGGAGAGAAGGATGGACAGAAGAGAATGGAATGGAATTCCAAGAACAAGGTGGTGTACAGCTCCTTGTGTATTTCATGGTTAATGTGACTTAGCAGATCCCATTCCAAGTCTAGCCTCAAACAAACCACTTCCAGTGACTTCACATTAATGCATTCGGCCAATCCATCCTCTTGAAGTAACAAGAATTCCTTCACCCAAGATCCACCACCATTCTGATGAAACGAAGGAGGAGAGAATGGGAAGTGAGAAGGACCTTAGTTATTTTTTCTAAGGGGTGTGCTTTGAATTCTCACTGTTTTTTTTATGTGTTTATGTGTGAGAACCACACCATGCAAAGACTTTGTTATTTTTATTAACTCAGCTTCCTGATAATTAGGTAATGTTGAAATGGTAATAAAACACAAAAAGAAAACATCCAAGCACCCAAGAGAATGGCCAACACAAATGCATCAAGTTTCCTTGAAGTCACACCCTTCTCAATCCTTGAGTCCTTCCTTAGTTTGAGAAATGCCTAATCACCGATTTGTTATAGTTCTTATTAGAAATGGACTATACATTTCCAAGCTAAGAGAGACCATAGAAAATTGCGGATATATGGATGAAGTGGACTCATTCCCTGCTATATCAAAAGAAACATACCTTAGTATTAACATCATAACTTAAAGGTAAAAACCAAACATTAGCAACCAATTGAAAAATAGTTCATACCATCATTAAAAACACTTATTGGTGACAAACTTAACAAAATGGATAAGTCACATACACACAAAAAATCAAAAAGTATAACGATGTTGTAAAACAAAAACAAGAAAAGTTAAAGAAATTTGTAAAACAAAAATATGCAAAAAAAAATATGTAAAACAACAACTTAAAAGAACTAAGGGCCTTGATTTATTAGCATAGGTGGCCATCTCCCTCATGACTAAATGGAAAGGGAGAGATCCAAAATAAGGAGTGTGGTTGTCCACCATCAAAGGTGTAATTCGTACTAGCTATTCTTGGTTCATGGAAAGGTTTGGTTTGTTACACATTGATCAGTAATTTCTTATCAAGGGTTTCAAGCTTGTATATTGTCATGGCTCCCAAGGGAAAGGTTGTATGGATAATGTAGGGTCCTTCCCATAATGTTTGAAATTTCGTACGTTGTGGTACATGGGCGGGGTTCTAGTAAAGGACCTTGTCTCGTGGTTGGTATTTAACCCTTCTAGTTTTTAAGTCATGACGTTGTTTGTTATGTGCCTTGTGTATCTCATTTGATGACAGGGCAACCAATCGATTCTCGTCTAGCATATTTAGGAGTGTCAATCTTTGTTTTTGTGCTAGATCAAGGTCAAGGTGGAGGTCACATTCCATGGACAGTGTACGGAGCTCAGTTTGAATTGAAAGTTTTGGGAGTTTTCTGTATACCAACTCATAGGGAGAGTAGCCTGTAGGGAGTTTCCAAGTGGAGTGGTACGCCTAGAGAGCATCATTCAGTTTCGTGCTCCAATCTCACCTAAATTTGCTAATTGTTCTCATTAATATTCTCGTAATATCCCAATTGGTGACCTTGGCTTGGCCATTATCTTGGGGGTGATAAGGTGTGGTCAATTTATGTTCAACTCCTAAGCGTTGCATTAACTTGTGAAAGGTTGCACCGTAAAATGTGTTCCATCATTAGAGATGAGTGCACGCAGCATACCAAACCTATTCATGATTTGTTGTTGTACAAATTGTGCAGCTGTAGACGATCTGCAATCTATCACAGAAGTTGCTTCAGCCCATTTGGTTAAATAGTCAACAGCAACAATGATATAAGCTTTTCCATTGGACATCAGTGTAATAGGCCCCATAAAATCTATTCCCCAAATGTCAAAGGGTTCCAAGGGTTGAATCCAATGTTGCGGACCCTCTATTCTAGTAGTCATTCCATCATCCCATTGACAGTGCTCATAGGATTGGACAAATTGATGGATGTCCTGAAATAGCGTTGGCCAATAATATCCTACAAGCAGGATCTTAATGGTTGTTCATCTCCCTACATAGTGGTCCCCATAGGGACCCTCATGAGCATCCTGGAGAACTCTTAATTGATCCTCATCGGGCACACACCATCAAACCAAGCCATCAGGATAGACTTTATAGAGTTTTCCCTTGATTTCCATGAAGTATTTGATTTTGTGAAGAAACCGTTGCTTCTTCCTAAAGTCCAACCCCTATGGTGTTTGGTGGGAAAGGAGATACGTAAGAATGCTACTATACCAACTTGTTCCCATGGGTTGGTTACTCACTACATTGGAAAAGAGGGTTCGTTAGGAAAATGATCAGATATGGCATATTCATCCTCTTTGTTGTCCCAATGCAACCAAGATAAATGGTTGGCAACTACGTTCTCAGTGCCCTTTTGATCTACTATTGTTAAATCAAACTCTTGAAGGATTACCAACCAATGTATAATACGAGGGCTAACCGTTGGCTTATTCATAAGGAACCGAATTGTACTATGATCTATATGAATGTGCACTTTGTAGCCCAACACATAGTGCCTAAATTTGTCTAGTGCAAACACTACAGCAATTAATTCCTTTTCGATAATTGTGAAGTTGAGTTGTGCACCAGCAATACTCTTACTCACACAATGGATGTAAAAAGGACATTCTTGTTCATCTAACTATGTTAGCACAACTCCTAAGGCATAATTAGATGCATCAATCATTATATAAAATGGTCTGGACCAGTTGGGGGCTTGTAGAATAGGGGTTTCCACAAGCCTTTGTTTTAGAGTTTGAAATGCTCGTTCACATTCCCTGGTCCATTCGAAGGGTGCATCTTTCTTCGTTAATTATACCACCGATTTTATAATCTTGGAGAATTTCTCAATGAATCTCCTGTATTAGCCAATGTGTCCAAGGAATGATCGAATATCTTTGACCATTTCTGGTTGTCGAGTGATTCCTTGGATAACCTTAACTTTTTCCGAGTCTACCTCTATTCCTGATTATGAAATCTTATGCCCTAGTACTACACCCTCTTCAACCATCAAATGGCTTTTCTGCCAGTTAGCTTAGATTGGTTTCAATGCATCATTTCAGCACTTTCTCTAACTAGTCTAGGGCTTGATCAAAGCTTGTCCCATAAGTGGAGAAGTTGTCCATAAAGACTTCCACTTAGTTTCCTATCTGTTATTGAAATATACTTAGAACTAAATGTTGGAACGTGGCGAGGGCATTACACAAGCCAAATGGCATTTGCTTATATGTGAACGTTTCCTAGGGATTGGTGAACATTGTTTTGGTTTGATCTTCTGGTGCTATTCGTATTTGATTATATCCACTATACCCATCCAAAAAACTATAATAGCGATGCCCCACTATAGTGTTCAAGACTTGGTTGACGAATGACAACAGAAAATGATCTTTGAATGTTGCCATGTTTAGTAGCCTAAAATATATACATACCCTCCATTTGCCTCCCTTCTTCGGCACAATTACTAGAGGACTAACCCATTCACTATCAGCAATGGGATATATGAACCCGGCCTTGAGGAGCTATTCTATCTCTTCTTTTACTACTTGTTTCAATTTCGAGTTCAATTTCCTCTATGGTTGTTTTTGAGGCTTCATGGAGGGGTCCATGTAAATCCTATGCTGGCATATCCTAGGGTCTATTCCGATTATCTTGGGATATGATCAGGCAAAGGCTTTTGACCATTTATTGATTACTTTCAATAGGCTTTCTTTTTGCTTGGGGACAAGTTCTGCATTGATAATTACCGGTTTTCCGTTTTCAAGGGTCATGTATTCCAAACAGGTGGGCAATGGTTTTAGGTCTAGGGGCTCTTGTCTAAATTCCTTAGGAATCTCCAACTTCCCCCAATTAATGTTTTCGAAGTTAAGGGCTAGAAGTTGGCAACGAACTTGCTCTAGTACATCTGTGCTTTCAATGTAAGCACTAGTTATCCCCTCAGTTAGTTCCATGCATGTTATCGAGTTGCTCTCTTGATTAGCCATCAGTCACTGGGTGTTTTCTTGTTGTGTGGCTACTGTATATAGGCACTTTTGTATGTCAATATCTTGTGCACACCAATTGCATGCAGGCAATGTTAAACGTTGCATCATCCATGATTTTTGTACACAATGGCACCCTGTGTCACTATATATGATGCATGGAACTCTCTTCCTCTCAATCTTTCCAAAAGTATTTTTCTTGGATATTTCTAGGGAAAGATTGTGGATTCCTAGGCGTGCATCTATTGTACTCAGCCATGCCCTTCCCATTATTATTGGAAAATCCCCTTTGTCATTATTTATTTGGATCACCAAGAAATCAGCTGGGTATGACCAACCACCCACAGTGGTAACAATGTCCTCAACCTGTCCCAAAGGAACAGTGATGGACTGGTAAGCTAGCTCTAAGTGAATATTGCTCTTCTTGAGTGGAGGCAGGTTCCAGGTTTTTATACAATTCTTGTGAGATTAAGTTGACTCCAGAGCCTGAGTCAAGAAGAGCCTTATGAGGTTCGTTCCCAGTGACCTGAAGATAAATTAGGGGGCTCCTAGGATCAGATAATTTCTTCGGAAGGTGGCCTACCTTAATCTAGTTGGTTACGGTATGTGTTAGCATAACCGTGTGCATTCGGCATAATTTTTGGTTTGAAGGGGGTCCCGAAACCTTATTTGGTATAGCAGTGTTTAGATGTTCAACCGCTTGTGAGGGTGAGGGCTTAATTGGATTGTTGGTTTTGAAGAAAGGTCTTTTCGGCATAAGATTGTTAGGACCAACTGAGAATTGAGGATTAGAAGCCCTCATGACATTGGGTTGTTGCGGATGAGTGGGAAATACCTTTGGCATTGTTGGAGCGGTTGGTGGTGGAGCTACCGGCGTGAGAGGTGCAGATGGATTTGGAGGATGGTATACATGTGGAGTGTCCCTTCAGAGAGAGGGAGTCTGATAATATTCCCGAACTAGGTAGTGACGTTGTGGGGTTGTGTGACCCATAGAGTCACTTGGAGAAATCGGTTGCTGCACATAATAGCCATAAGGATCAGGTTTCCAGTAAGGGTATTGTTGCCTAGGCGATGGCATCCCCCATGACTGTGGGTGTTTCCACTACTAGTGTTTCCCAATAGGTTGTGGTGGAGTTCCACTTGGATAATACGTTAACGGTTGGTGGAACTACCTCGAGTTACCTTGGGGATAAGGTAACCTTCAAGGTGCTTGCTATTTGTTAAGTCTTGGGTTGAGTGCATACACCCCAGACTCTTGTAGATGTGAGATTATTGAGCAGCATCCCTTAGGATGGTCATATTGGTAGATCTCACATCCACCATCATTGTCCATGTTAGAATCCACAACCTCATCAGTGATATTCATTTTTCCCTTACCCTTGTCACATGCATGGCCTGAATCTCTCCATTTTTTCTTGTCCTTGTCACTACTTCGTTTCTCCTTAGATTCCTCTACAATTTTCAAGACAGTTTCAATTTTACTATCTAAGGAGCTCCATATTTCATCTACCTTAGCTGATACTTCTATTGTTAACTTCTAAAGTGGCAAGGTTTTTCTATTCACCAACTCTTCAAGTGGTGACTCATCCTCTTCATCGCAGAATCTCACTTCCTTCTTTTGAAGGGAGGGGTCACAGTTATATTCTTCTATGCTCTCTCTTTTCCATAGCTCCCCTTCTTCTTTAACTACTTGCTCCAAAAATCGATGAATTTCATGGGATCTAAGTTCTGATAATCTCCCTTGGGCATAAGTCCCAAGGGTTCTCCTAGTTTCATGCCTTAGCCCATCTACAAGATGGCGGAGTTGATCCTGTTGTGCATAACCATGGCCCGGGAAATGATGTAACAGTGCATAATATTGGCCCATGGCAGCATCCAAGGCTTCATGAGTACCTTGCTTCCATCCTTGGATCTGTTTATGTAAATTAGACACTCTAGAGTACATTTGGTATTTATCGTTGAACAACTCTAACATCGTACTCCACCTCCTAATGGTTTCGGGTTCTAAGGACCGATACCAACTCTCTGCTTCCTTTATGAGTGTCCTAGGAAACAACTTCGATTTTTGCCACTCGCTTGCTATGTTCTGCAAGGTGCAGGCATCGTGGAATGCCTGTAAATGATTTTGCAGATCAGCGTTGTATCCCCCTTCAAAGCGTGGAATATTGTTCATATCTAGTCTCTTGATCTGACTATATTTTTTATGCCTTGTAGGTATTCTAACTACCTCCATAATATCTAACATACTTCAGGTGGCAAGTAGGGGTTCATCATGATCATCTCTTTCATGATGTCTATGATGCCTACATTGTTCCCTACTTTTCCTTCTTTCATGCCTAAACTCTCTACACTGCCCTTGTCCTCTCTCTCAACTCTCTCATCGAGGTCTCTCATCTCACTTACCCTTATCCTCTCCATTATGCTCTTTATGACTATGCCCAAATCTGGAAGGAGAGGGTGAATGATGTGATGAAGGGGAAGAAGAAGGAGAACCATCGTCATGACGATGTTTCTCACCTTCTCTTCTGTGGCTACGGCCCCGATCGTGATGACGATCTGAGTGCCCATCCTTGTCATGTGTTTTTGTTTCCTCAGTGAATAGTTGGCATTCATGGGGATCAGAACCAGGGTTGTGTATCATGGAGCGTAGATTCTGATACCCCACCTCCTCACTATTGTTAGGAGGGGGAACATCATTTGATAGAGAACTTGTTATAAGTGGTTTGTCATCTCCAATTTCACTTAGGATGTGTGGGACCCCTTTGCCCTTCAACAATGTATGGTGCCTCTCCTGCCTTGAGTTCCTTAAATGTTGTGCTATTGTGGATGGTAGTCCCTTGTGTCCAAATCGCCTATAACGTACTCAGCATATAGCTGTGTCATGCCTATCTATGCAAGAGCACAAAGAAGCATGTCAGGGACTGCCCAATCTAGAGGTAACACTATGTTACCTTGCAAATCTCTCCAACACAATTGTTCATCTTGATGGAGGATAAAGGTAAAATCCAGGATATACTCATCGAGATGGGTATATACCACTCGGTATTATTGAGGAACAAGCGGATTTTGGTTATGTGTTTTAGACTGCCGACTGTTTCTTGTATGATCCCTAGGCGGTGAAGTGCTCTTATGAGAAGAAGAAGAAGACATTGTGTCTTATTCAGTGTGCTGATTAACTGTTATATAATTTTTCCTTTAATTAACCCTAAGGGTTTTTTTAAGCTCCCAATAATGTGAGTGATTTCCTATGTTCTACTTAGCACACAAACACTTAGTCCCCGGCAACGGTGCCAATGATGAGTGGCGAGGTACCCCTACACTCAACCATACAAATACGAGCGTTACACGCGCGATCTGGTCGAACTCTGCAGACTAAGTGTCTACATGCCTTATGGAACAATTAAGGTTAATCATTCGTTGTCTTCCCAAACTTACTTATATTTGTCATGGTTGTATGGTTAAGTCTGAGGTATGTGATTTTTATATCTTTTCTATTTTATCTCATATGCTGACAAGGTGAAGAGTGAAGAGACTACTTAACTAACTTTAACTAACTAACTAAGCCTTATTTAAACTAGCATCAGCATCTGTTCCCACTTACCATTCACACCCTAAACCGATGTAACCTTGGTTACCAAATGCTAGTTGTTGCTGGGATCACCAAGCGTAACGCACGTGCTCAAAGCAGTTGTACTAAATGCACTTAACTATAGGAGAAGGGTTGATAGAGATTTAATTACTAATAGAGCATTTAATTGATAAACAATAAATGATAGTAAATAAAATCCTATTTAGCCTATTCCATGCACTTCAAGGTTTATCCAAGAAGTTCGTCTTTATTTCCATACACAAACTTGTGTTCAGGTACAATATTTTCTCGAATAAAGATCTGTTCACTTTGGAGCTCCTACTGCGGGCACATGGAATTATTCTATCTATGGAGAGGTAAAACTACTAGAGTTTCGCTACGGTCTAGGCCTAGAATGAGAAACAAGGGAGAGCTGCCTCTTATTTATAGATTTGGTGACGCACTGCGATATCGCGTACGTGATATCGCAGGGGAAGACGCGATATCGCGTCCCATCAATTACAAACTTCCAACCAATATAGTAACAATGACTTACAATGGATTATCTCTTTAATTACATTTATGATAAATAGAAAAGTTCAATAAGAGTATAATAAGTAATAGAAAAGACTTAATTCACATAGGAAAGAAATAGAAAACAGTTTTCTATAAGTTATTAAAAATATGATGTTTTTCCAAAACTCCTATCTTCCAATTCACAACATATGCCACTTTCCATCAACCTATTCTTTAGCAAAAAAACACCAAGAAATTAGTAACATCTAAATCCAAAAGCTCAATACAACAATATTAACAAAAGATATTAATAGATACCAAAAAGAGAATTTAAAGAGGAATATTTTCAAAAAGGAATACCATAAAAATATAAGGCAAGTTAAATAAAAAGTAATTAAAATTTTCACAATTATAATGGAATGCAAGCATTAACGTTTAAAAGATGATGAGATCAAATTCTCCACAAGACATAATTCAACAAAGATTAACAAAAGTTAAAAGATAAACTAGAGGATTAAAAATATAGGGTATTACACCACCACATCATTTATTTCTCAACAAAATGACATAGCATAGAAGAAAAATAGAATGGTGATTAAAATGGTAAGATGTTTGTTGCAAATGTAAAGATTAGAAAATAAATTTTGGTGTGAAACAAGTTCAACATCAATTTATATTTTAAATAAAGTGCCATCAAGGTTAATTCAAGATAAAACGCCCTATACATTATGGTATGCTTATCCACTTAATATTTCTTACTTTAAAATCATTAGTTTGCCTTGCTATATTCAAATTTCAATACAAAACAGAAGAAAGCTAGATAAATGTGCAAGGCAATGCATCTTCTTCGGATATTTTGCACCTTCCAAAGGTTATCAAAGTTATGATCTTGGTGGGGGATTTAAGAGATGTAAATTTTATTGAAACCATTGGTGAACTCATTTCATGATTCTCTGTAATAGACAAAGTTGTTGTGGGGCCTACGCATGACTCACCGAACTTTAAAGGTATTAAAAATATATGTACGACACAAAATGATACTACAAAGCAAAATTATTCAGCACAGCAAGAAAATATATTATACATGCCGTCAAAAGGCGATTATTCCACCAAATATATTCTGCCAACCCATCGATTCCTATCCAAAAACATCGACGGGTAATGTCGACCATCCTATTTAGGCTTCTGCAACAAACTGCTTGAAAATAGATATTTCAATTCTAATATGAATCCTTCATTAAAATTCAATTCGTAGGTTGCACACCGACAACATCAACAGGTCTCTGCAGATTCTCCTTAAAATACATCATCTAAAATTGCTTCATGCCAGAATGATCGCTGCTCCATTTCTTCAACCTTTAATCAGCATTCGGTCTCTGATTTGGGACTACTATCCCCTTCCATTGTTGGGTCAAATATATTTTTGTGTCCTTCTAAGCAACAAAAGAATGACTTTTGGCGATGTGTAGTTACTCCGTCGTCATTTGTAGCAACACAGATTTTCCATTTAATTCTATCAATATCTTTTCTCAAACGGCTAATGCACATGCCATTTCTCCAACATCCAAGAATACAATTTCTTTGCTGAATCATCCTACTACTATAATTCCAATATTTCTTTATCCTCTAATATTTGGCAGCCATCGTTCATGCATAAAGCCGATCCTAAATCTAATGATTCCATTACTCAGCTTCCATCAACAAAATATTTTTCCAGCTCTGCCTTGTATCTGGCTCTATGGGTTATGCAGCCAATTTTTACAACCTACATTGGATGACACTGTAGATGCTCTTTTTGCTGCCCGTGTGCCCGTGTGGAGGATGAGTTGTTTGCACTGCTTACACCGATGGAGGGAGAAAATAAATGGCTTCATGAAACCATCCATTGTGATTGAAGCAGCAGTGGATGAATGCTAGATTGATGCCATCAAAAAAGAGTTGCAATAGACTAACAAAAATAATAAATGAAGCCTTATTCCTCATCTATTTGGTAAGCTAATTATTGGTTTGAAATGGATTATTAAAATTAAAAGAAATCAATATGGTATGGTGGACAAATTTAAAGCTCACCTTGTTGCCAAAGGATATCTTTAGCAACAAGGAAGAGACTTTGATAAAAGTTTTACTCCTATCTCTCAAATAAAATCTATGATAATTTTCCCTTGCAATTGCGGTAAAAGCTCGTCATGCAATTTTTTAACTTGATGTTGCATCTACGTTTCTTAATGAAGAGGTTTATGTAAAGAAACCACCAGCTTTTATTGATGAAGAAAAGAAAAATCATGTCTACAAGCTTCATAAAGCATTATATGAGCTCAAGCAAACTCCATGTGCTTGGTACACCTGAATTCATGCGATTTTCATACAAGTAGGCTTCACAAATCTTCAATCCCAAACCATATATAAAAAGGTATTGGATGGTGATTATATTTGTGTTTACTTATACATAGATAATTTAATTTATTTCTCATCTACAATAGCATTGGAAACAATTTTCTTAATGTCATAAAAAGTGAATTTGAAATGTTTGACTTGGGGAAGATGTCATATATTTTGGACTTTCAAGTTTTTCAAAGACTAAAATCCATTTTCACATGCCAAATGAAATTTATCCAATCCTTAATTAAAAAATTTGGCATTATTAATTATAATTCCTCAATACATCATTTTCCCTTAATACAAAACTTACCAAGGATGTCACATCTCCATCCATCAATCCTTCATTATGTCATTCCCTTATTAGTATTCTCATGTATCTTTTCGATACCCATCTAAACATTCAGTTTACTGTAAATTGTCTCTTTCAATTCATGCAAGATTCAATGAATCAAATTAGAAAGTTGTAAAGTGGGTTCTACAATACCTAAGAATTATAACAAATTATGGGATCATATTTTATCAACATGAAAATTTCAAGATACGGGGATACACTAATGTGTACTAGGAAGAAGACCTTGAAGATTGTAAATTAACTTTTGGTTTTTATTTTTTCTTTGGTATATCACTTATCTCTTGGAGATCAAAGAAGCAAACTACAATCACCCTCTCAATACCTAAAGCAAAATACTTTGAACTATATAGCTACATCAAATGATGCTACTTAGGCCATATGGATCCACTTCATTTTCACTAAAATGGGATATACTCTAAAAACTTTCATTTTTCTAATACTACAATAGCATAAGCACTATTATGATGGCTCACAATCTTGTCCATCATGAATGTTCCAAATATATAGATATCAAGCATCATTAGCTTAGAAGCTTGATTTAAGATAACACACTCAACATAAAGCATTATGGAATGAAAGCTCAAATATTATATATTTTCACCAAGATTTTGAGTTGTGAGAAGTTTGAATCTTTCAGAGGCTTTCTTAGAGTTAAACCTCTTACAATCTTAGAAGGAAGGGTGTTTGTGGAATGTGATGATTAGATGTTCCACAAAAGAATTAGCTAGATCTCTTTCTTTACTCTATATTAAATAATATGAGACCCTATACATGTATTTTCTATCTATTCCCATGATTAGTTCATTCTCTATTAAAAAGATTCTTAAATGAGATGATAAGGATCATCCCCATGATTTTCTAGATCCATTCTTATATCTCCAAATCTATTCTTGCGAGATTAAGTCCTATATAATTGTAGTAGCATATGATCATTTGTAAAAGAGTTGCATAAGAATGTATATTTGTTTAATTCAGTTTCTCATGTCTTCTTAGCTTAGATCTTAGATACATGGCCCTTTAGGTTTTTCAATAAATATCCATAACAAAAAACAATTGTACTCAATTAAAATAACTAAAACTAAAATTTTTACTTATATTCACTAAAACTCCTTAGATATATTGGACTAGTGTCTAAATTCCTTTTCCAAATTTTTTTAATTTAAATAAAAATCTTAACTAATAAAACACATACTAACAAAACAAAAACATAAAAAAATTTAAAAATTACTTACAAAAATAATCTTGTATTACAAAACCTCTTTAGAACTACATTCAAAATAACTCTTTTAGCTCTGCAACTAAATTCAAATCAACACTCTAATCCATTCAACATACAAAATACCAAATCATAAACCAAACTAACCTAATATAAAAACAAATTAAACAAAAATTTTAGTAAAAAATTTAACCACAAAGAGCATAAATACAATCATTCAAAAAAAAGCTTAGAGTAGATAAAAAAGAATCAAAATATGGATTACAAAAACAAAATGCAATAAAACAAAACTAAAGAAAAAGATAGAAAGAGAAAAAAGAAATAATAAAGGAGAGACTAATGTGCAGGCTATTACAACATTTGTAAACTAGATTAGATATAATTATCTATATTATAAATGGCTGATAGCACATATATAACATCGAAGTTTACACATTAAGGATAATTAAAAAGAAGACAAGCACACATGAACTTCAACCTCCATTACTACTTTCTACAACCTCCATTTCATTCCAAAGCTTTCAATTGAAACTTTTTGTAAGTTTATAATGGTGGAAGTGGAGGTTGAAGTTTTTGTGCTCTTGGCTTCTTGTTATTCATTCTCAAAGTGTAAATTTTAAATTTATATATACATTCTTGGGCAATTTAATATATATAATGATAGGTAGTATGATGAGGACATCACCCAGTCCTTGTCTAATCCTCAATGTAATCCTCAATGTATTGTGTGTGTGTGTGTGTGTGTGTGTGTTCGTTCTTGTGTTGGCCTTATTGGTGATGTTTCCAGGGTATTTAAACATTTTGGGGGTGTTTTGAGTCTATTTTGATGAGTTCAAAGGGTTTTGGAGTTAATGAAAACTTGTTTTAATGTATCTAGTTGTTTCATACCTTAAAATAAGCATCTTTATTTTTGGCCTTGCTAGGATAGACACCTCTTCTAGAGTATAGATGTCTCCTCTACAAGATAGACATATTCTTTACATGCAAGATGTCTCCTACAACTCATCTATACTCAGGAAAGGCATCTCCTCTAACCATAATATGTCTACATTAGCAAATAATAGATCTTGATTTGTAATTTGAATGCAAAGAAAGATAAAAGGTCATACAAGAAGCTATAAATAAGTATTCAAGGCCTAAGTTTAAGTAAGAGAGTTAAGTGAGAGATTTCTTAAGAGCTTGTGCAAGAGAGTTTAAGCACAAGTAAGGGAGAGCTTGTACTAGGACATTGTGTCCATTTGAGTGAGGGGTAAGGGAGAAAACTGAAGAGAGGTTGAGAGAATCTCTTATAAGTGTCTTATCTTGAGCTTATGCTCCAAGTGTGAGTAATTGAGGATTAAGAGAAGACATGTGTGGCCTCTAAGATGCTTATGAGAGATGTGAGTTGAGCTTGGCTTCTTAATCTTGATGTATTTCTCAACATTTTGAGATTTATCTTAATAAAAGGGAGAATGTTCTTCATTCATTTAAGTTGTTCTTATTTGATAAACTTAATTTTCTTAGGAAACTTGTGGGTCCTTTTGCTTTTTATTAAGGTAGGCTTCATAGCATATTGGTATCACAAAACTTGGTTTGAAGAAATCCACATATAAATTGATGATCTTCATCAAGCTTTTGAATAAATTTTGAAGAATTTTGAAGCTTTATAGCCACTTAAGATTTATAGAATCCAAGATTGGTAAAGATTACTTGAATCTTGTAAGGTTAAGTTTCTTTTTAGTAATTCAGCATCCATTTTCTTAGAGGGCTAGAGTTTGAAGTCAATTACATCTTCATTACACTTTGTATTAGGATTTAGTATCTTGTTTCCTTTAATTATAAGAATTTCTTGAAGATCTCATCTTGTTGCTTTAATATTTTACCTTTAACTTTATGAAAGATATGGCTTCTAAGAAGAAGAGTAGTCAAGAGCTAAAACAAGAGTTTCAAGAGCTTAAAGATTTCTTTAAGGCTTTTGTGGTGAAAATACAAGAAGTCCTTCCCAAAGTAATACTCCATAAGCACCAAGATTTTATAGAAACTTTAAGAAGAATTGAAGATAAGAATCCTTTTGCACCTCTGCAAAGGTCAAGAGAAAGAAATGATCAAAGAAATCTAAGGGCAAAAGAGACTAGAACTCGAATGTATAAGCAAAGGTATTATTTTCTTCTTAATAATGAAGAAAATGATGATGAAATGTTTACAAATATTTTAGGAAGTGATTTAAGAGTTCCTCATGTGGATATTTCCATCTTTAAAGGTGTTGAAGGTATAGATTTCTTTCTTTTTTGGCTTAGAGTTGTGAATAAGTATTTTCTTGTTGAGAAAATTTTTAATGAGTCAATGATTCATGTTGTTGAGAGTAAAATTAAAGGATTAGTAGCCAAATGATGAGACAAGGAATGTCTCAAGTACTTTGAAGAATATGGAAGGCCTATTAAGAGTTGAAAACTCATTGAATTCATGCTAAAGAAAAATTTTAAGAAGACTTTCTTCCATTTTGGTCAATTTTGGTCCACAACGATATCGTAACTATGATATTACATCTACGATGTTGTTTATCTAATATCATAGCACATGCTATGTTATCATAGATACGATATTGTAGGATGTGTGCAACATATAAATCCAACACTTAGGCACACAAATCTGTAGACGTTTCCTTCCATTAGTAGCAAAACTCTTACAGTTTCATTCCATAGTTAGGGATAAAGTGTATGTCCACAATGTGATGTTGAGCGATTATACAGTGTCTTTATTAGAGTGAATTGTAGTTGGATACAATTCATGACTGATAATAAAGATTGAGATTGAGTTTTCTTATGTTTACTTAGAATAATTTTTCCTATTTTTCTAGTTAATCATTTACTTTGCAAACATTTTATTTTACCTGTTGAAAGTAAACAATATGGATATGACTGGTTTTGAGTGCTAAGTGTAGTTATCTGGTAACCTAGCAATGACGCTGCTTAATTTTCTCAGTAGTAATACCACTTGGTAATCTCAGTGATGACTACATAAGTCCAAGGCATGTACAGTAGACCAAGACCAAATATCCATCGCATTAAGCTAAGTTAGATTTACTTTCTTGCAATTACTTAGACTTAGGATTAGAAACTATTTTCATTTTATCATGTTTTCTAGGAGCAAGAATGGTCAAACAACATCAGATATCATATACCTCATGGTGAGCTAAACCATATACATAGACTTCACTAACTTCATGTGGGAAGACAATGGTCTTGAACTGAAATCAATTGTTGGTACATTAACATTGCCTCATCCATGGATTATAATCTAGTCACACGTGAACACCTATGACTTGTATGATTGGGTGTTGAAGTGCTCCACTACTCATCATTAGCATAATTTCCATGGACAAGTCAATGTATGCTAAGTAATTGATTTCATAAAGTTTGTTGTATCGAGAACGTAAAGTTAAAATTCATAATATTATAATAACTCTAAAATAAGCACACTTGATTAAATATCTTAAACCACAACATGGCTTCAAACAAAGATACATCATCATCTACCAAAGAAACAAAAAGGGACAATGATAGAATCAGTGATGAAGAAGAATCAAGTATGCCAATGCAAGCAAGGATTTCATATGCTCATCACGATCCTTATTATTCCAATTTTACTTTCATCTTTCACCAAGATAGGCAACTAAACTAGAGATATCTTCAAGGTAACATTGTTCTACCTCCAAAGCACTCAGTATCCATCATGCTTCAAACAACTCTAAGGGGCATGAATCTAAGGCACTTGATGGGTATCATGTAACCAAACACATGACACAAACTTATCAACCCACTCAGGAGCAAGTAAAGAGAGAGGCTACCATGGAAATTAAACATGTCCATAATAAAGGGAAGAAAGTCAACTCTCCTATTGTCTTAGAAGAGCTTGATTGTGACATCCCATTCCTGGATGTCATAGAAAATGTTAAATATATGTTATGTTAGACATTATGCGTAAGAAGAAAATATACCAAACATCAAATATATGTAACATTTGACATTATGCATAAAGAAAATAATAAAGAAACTACAAAAAGAGAAAGAAAAGAATGCTTTATTAATTTGGAATAGAGTATCTGGAACATGCTTTGAGAATGTTCCTTAGGGTCTTCTTCCTTTGGCATCTATCCCCATAGAGGTAATCCAACACTGCCACCATGGTTAGGCCTATTACTGACTAGAAGGGATGGCCAATCCACTTCTTCTTCCACTCCACTTGGCTTCTATGACTTGCCTATATTGGCTCTATCACTCCATTCCTAGCACAACCTCTAATCCCAAGTATAATTACCTTAGGTCAAACCCCCAAAGGTTACCTCAAGAGACATGTCCATTATTACAATGCACCCTTTTAGGTCTTAATTATAACTACTCTTTTCAAATCTTGTTACAATAATCATAGCACTTATTATAAAGAGACATCATCTTCGTTATGCAACAACATCATTTGGGAATGGGGATGTGATAGTCTACCGCGCCCCCCAGGTTTCATTCATCCTCGAACGAGTCCACGTTCATTATCTTTTTCTAGCTCTAGTGCTTCTGTTATGCTTCCATGCTCTAACAATTTAATTTCTCCTTTGAACTTGAAGTTGTTTCTTGCTTATCCTAAAAATAAGATGTATGTGAGAAAAATATGTGGAAAATTAAATATTACTTTCTAAATACTTACTTCATTTTCTAAGATAATGAAAAGAGGTGAATTAAAGATCTACCAACCATCAATCACAAGTCCTAACCAAGGTCACACAAAGTGCAACTTGGATTTGGTTACGTAAGTGAAGGTAGGGCAAATTCTTTATTCCCAATTTCCATTACCTTAGATATTTTACTTATCTATTTAAAATATAAATTAAACAATGAAGAAAATAATAAGATTTATCAATAAAAGTAAGAGAGATACTTTCTGATCTTGATCAACCTTATGAATTGATGGAAGTAATTGTAATTCTGCTATAAGTGGTATATGATTGGATGGTCTTGTTTAGGATGGAAAGGTTTGATCTTGACTCTTCTCAACTTCTTCTTTAGAATTTAACTCCAATAACTTGGTAACTTGGAAGACTTGAACATTGTATCAAATATAATCTAAGGTCTCAATAAAAAATGTTGTTGATCCATCCTCATTAATCATAGTAGAGTAATTGGTAAACTATGGTTCTTAATGAGCATTATCCATCAGCATCATCTATCCTTGAATTCTAGGATCTGATTTATCTATTAAAGATTCAAAATAAGTAGAATATGCACTAGCCAATGGAACTGTATGTTGAATTGATGGAAACATCTTCTTCAAATCAAGTTCATCCTCCAAGGATTCCTTCACATATCCATATTTTAAAGATTGATAGACATCACTACCAAATTTTGCATTGAAGTCTCCACAAAGAACAATTAGCATTGGATTAGTATAGCTTAGGAATAACTTATTTTTCAAATTTTCTTCTATTTGCTTAATCAAGTATGCTCCTTGATACAATCTAACATTTGAACATGTTGGTTTGGCAATTAAATGTGTGTTGACTATGTATACACATCTACCTAATGGATGTGCTTTTAGAATTACTACCAAGGCTATGTGATTTTTTCGAAATCTTGACTATTCCTTCTTTCCCATCACTTGAAGTTCTCGAATTTTAAAAATCATATTTTCTAAACTCTATTCAAATCTTCATACTAATTCAAATTTGGATTCTTTATAAAAGATCATGCAACCATCCATGTTGTGATTTCTACAATATGCTAATCTATATGGTTCAAAAGGAAAATTTCCACAAGAACCTTTTTGGTTATAAATACCTTTGTATCTCATCTTTTTCAAGTGTTTGGAATTGGGATAGAAATTCCCATGGCAAAACTTCTTGTAGACATAAGACATTAGCATCCAAATCTTGTAACTCTACAAAAATGTGTGGGTATCGATATTCGTGCCAATCCAAAGCCCATAATGGATATAGTGGATGTTGTTTCTTGCTCGCTAAGGATCTTGCAAGCACTTTGTATGTTGCAACTTTCATTCTCATTCTTGAATTCTCTTTTAGATCATTTCTCTTCATGGGTACCATACACCTTGTGAAAATAAGATTATGACTCTTCATGTTGTTCTATCATATGTGTTGATTGCAGGATGAATTGATATACATCTTCTTGACCATTTTTGTTCATCAATTGAATCGATATTGATACATCAATGATTAATTGATTTACTACATTATCTAATTTTAGAAATATATATAACCACATCATCTAATTTTAGCAATATATAATTACATTATCTAATTCTTAACGACTTTTCTATCCCCTTTAAAAACATGGACTTCAGCAATGTAACTAATGACATGCCATATTAATCTTAAGGTTCCAAAAAGGTTAAATTCATAAAACACAATTTATGATATCATCAAATTATTGAGCCTTGAGGCACTATATAAGCAAAAGGAAAAAACTAATTTTTGGGATTTTTTTGGGATAGATCTAACTTTACCATTGTGTCCAAAAGGTTGAAATTTGTAGGAAACAACTCTTTGTTCATAAAAAAAGCTTTCAAAATTCAAAGTTATGGTTTCTGGAGTTTAGAATCTTTGGCACCAAAAACAAAACTTTCCAAAAGGTCATTCATCCCAGAACTACTCCAAGGCAAGCACACTTAATTACAGAATTTTTAAATTCATTGCTACAAACACACTAAATTCTATTTTAAATTTTTTTTTCAGCATTACAAATTTTAATTAACATTTTAATGAATGAAAATTTTAAATTTTTCGTTAATTGATAAAAATTTTAAAATTTCCACCATTTGATGAAAATACTTCTATTATTACAGTCAGAGTGTTGGGCATTGGGTGGCGCATGAGGAGTGTAGCGATGGTCGGCAGGCACAGTGGCAACGTTTTGTAAAGCAGAGAATCCATTTTTGTAGCCAGCGTGTCCTGTGTGTGGGCCTGTGTGGTCGAAAGCGAGGCTAGCACGGCTTGCGTCAGGGCCGCAGAGCTCCAAGGGTGCCTATAATCCGTGGCACCGTCAGTGTTCGCAGATTGGCAGGGATGCCTGTAATCTGCGGCGCCGTTGCTGTCTGTCAGTGCTCCATGGATGCCTGTAATCCGTAGCATTATCGATATTCATCGATGGAGGTTAGTACAGGTGATTGGCAGCAGTGGCACGGGGCATAACCGAGGTGGTGGCAGAGGCGGTAGGCAGCACGTAGCACTGCATGGCAAGTACAGAACGCGGCGTGCAACGGTTGTGGCAATGGTTGGTTGGTTGCAAAGCGGCGACATCTATAAAGCGATGGCACAAAACGATGGAACGGACGACAATGGTGGAGGCTCATGCAGAAGGCGGTTGGGACGAAAAGCAGCACGGCGGCCGATGGCAGTGGTAGGGCACGGCAAGCCCCGCTATGCCGGCATACAAACAGCGGCTGCGCTTGCAGGGCCAGCACGGCCTAGGTAGTTTTTTTTTTTTTCAAATACATATATAATTTTTTTAATATTATATATATATATATTTAAAAAGATTTTAAGTTGATGGGGGCCTGACCTTGAACCCATGACCTGCTGTTCTCCCCCTTTTCTTCTTCTTCTTTTTTTTTTTAAAAAAAAGAATTATTTAATATTATTTTAATGCATGCAAAACAAGAAACTTAAAATCTCGATATCTCCCAAACCATAAATCTGATCAAGATTAAATTTGTACTTTTGGCATTGTCTTAATGAGCACTATGCATTGGATAGTCTTAGGGTTTAGAAACAAAATTGAATTTTCAAGATTTTAAAAGATCCAACTAGCTTATTTTACCAAAACAACATTTTTAGGTTGATGGAAGACATAGTAACTTATAAATGACTCTAAGTTGCTTAGAATAGTGAGTTTCAACAACAAAATCAATTCAACTCATGGTTACTAGCTTTTGGAAGAAATTTAACAATGACCTTAATTAATAAATATTTATAGTTTTAAGATGGGTAAGAGTTACCTCAACCAATGTATCCTTATTTTACCAACATCTCCTACAATTGATGATTCTTGATGAGGTGTAATTAGATCTTTGATCAATGATATCTCTTAAAAAATTTTGTTGGTTGGTGGGCTTTGCATCTTTTGTAAATGTCTAATCCATTATTCATGAAATCAATGGAACGGTATCTTTTGGCTTACATCTAGTGCATTTGGATATGATCAATGATTTTCACTGTGTTGTGGCTTCATGGTTCATCATCAGATTCATGTTGTAGTCAACCCATGATTCTGAATGACCCTTAGGTCATGGTTTGCTCTAATATTAATTGTGAAATCATGTTCCTGAATGTCATGGCAAACGTCGAATATACATTATATCAAACATTATGCATAAGAAGACAATATACCAAACATCAAATATATGTAACATTTAACATTATGCATAAAGGAAATAATAGGGAAAGTGCAAAAAGAGAAAGAAAAGAATGCTTTATTAATTTGGAATAGAGTATCTAGAACATGCTTTGAGAGTGTTCCTTGGGGTTTTCTTCCTTCAGCATCTATCCCCTTAGAGGCAATCCAACATTGCCACCACGGTTAGACCTGTTACTAATTAGAAGGGATGGCTAGTCGACTTCTTATCTTGTTTCACTCAGTTCCTATGACTTGCCTGTATCATCTCCACCACTCCATGCCTAGCACAACCTCTAATCCTTAGTATAAATGCCTTAGGTTAAACCCCCAAAAGTCACCTCAAAAGACACATCCATTATTAAAATGCACCCATTTGGGTCTTGTTACAATAATCATAACACTTGTTATAAAGAGATGTCATCTTTGTTATGCAACATCATTTGGGAATGGGAATGTGACATTGATGGTGATGCATTCATTGCTGAGCAACTCCACCAAAATCATGAAGTCCACTCGCAAACACCTATCATCTTATTGAAGGAAACTGTTAAAGTTCAACTACATTCCACTTGAGCAAAGACACCCAAGAGGGAGGCAACTGACTCAAAGTATAAGCAAGAATCAAGGCCAATAGTTTCTACTAAATCATATAAAGAAGAATACTAAAGTCACGAAAGGAGGACAAGCTAGCACTATTTTCCTACTACCTCATCCTCATCCTCATGATCATCAGTGAACTCTGATAGGAAGAGGATAAGGCACCAAAACCATGACAAGAAGGAGAGAAGGACTCATGATTGCCATGACTATAGCCCAAGGCATTTGGATGAGGAAGGTGAAGATTAGGAATGAAGAAAATGCAAGGATATGAGAGAAGATTGAGAACAACATGAGCATTGAAGGGGGTATCGCTACAACAAAGCCGACAAACCCGATTACGATGATGAACCCCTATTGGCTACTCGAAGCATGATCAACATTAGGAAAGCTATTTATATTTCAACCAGGCACATCAAGGATAGTTATATCAAATGACTAGATATGAATAACATGCCCAGATTTGAGGGTAGTTACAATGTTGATCCTCAACACTACCTTCAAGCATTCCATGATGTCTGTGCCCTGCAAAATCCCACAAACATTAGTGAAAGAAGCTAAGAGCTTGTACAAATCACTTGAACTAGAATTAATTAGAAGATGGAGTACCATGTTAGAGCTCTTCAATGATACATATCAAACTTATTCACAAGTGTTCAATTTGTAAAAACAAATCTAAGGATGGAAGCAAGGTATCCATGAATCCCTTGATGCAACAATGGGTAGGTATTATTTACTACTGCATATATGTCTAGGCCATGGATTCTCTTAATGGAAACAGCTAAGGCACATTGTAGATGGGTTATGGAATAAGACTAGAGAGATGCTTGGGTTTTATGCCCAAGGACAAGTGTCAAAGATGTCTATCCATCATATACAAAGATTTATTAATCTAGTGGCAAAGGAGGAAAAGAGAGAATCAACGAAAAAATATAATAGAGACCCATCTATTAGGAAAAGAGATGTAAGAGTTTGTGATACCTAAGAGGAACAAATCTTTAATCAGGTAATTTAGAAAAAAACTCTACCAATTCAGAAATCTATAATTGACATTGTATCAAAGGTAGAGAAATGTGGGACTTCATTGATGAAAAATTTGCAACAACATTGAAGATTGTGGAAGAGTGAATAGAGCAAGTCTTTTGCAAATGCAAGGATAAGAAAAAGAAGAAAGATTTTGGATGAAAAGGCATAGCAACCTTAGTGGCTAAGTGTTCAAACACAAGCTCTAAAGATGAGAAAGGATGTGTTGTATGTCAATACGAACATCCCAAAGGATGTTTTCTAGTAATGGCACACTTACAAAAGATAGGGGCATATGCACTTAATCCTAAATTTCTCAAGGAACAAATGCCCAAATGGTTAAATTATCCTCAAGGTAACTATAGGAAAACCTTCCAACCAACATACTATCCGAGTGGAGCCTACCGACAACCATAGGAGTAGTACCATCAGCAGTGGCAACAACCCCAATCATGGGCCATGCCACCACCATGCCAAAAATATCTATATCAATGGCCAGACCCATATGGATACTGTGTGCAATGTCCAATCTCTCCTAGTAATGCTATTTTTTAGAATCCACAATATTATCCCACTAAGTATCATAAACCAACACCACCAAGGATAGGTTCAAACTTGTATATGCATCGATCCATATCTAGTTCTTCCAATCAACATCCAAATCCTCTCCTACCAATGCCACCTCTTGTCATGTAGGGGAAACTATTGTCACAACTACAATAGAAAATTATAATAAGGATGGTCATCATGTAGGAGGATGTGATCACATGTGAACCACATTTCAAGAAATGACCATTCTTCCAAACAAGTCCTGAGAATGTTCAAAGAATGAAAATCACGTCTACATCCATTTCATCCTCATACAATTCTTCAAAGAATAACAAACCTTCCTCTTCATTGAATGTCAATGTAACCACTATCATGCTTACTTAAATAATTAGCCATTGAATAAAGGCATGAGTCCTTCCACAAAAGCAAATAGATCTAGGAAGTCCCTTAGTTTACCTTTAGATAGTAGGATAGAAACCTTGCAAGGCTCTACTTGATTCTGGGTCAAGAGTAAACCTAATCTCACAAGACATGTATTAGGCCTAGAATCTACCACCATTGAAGAAGAGAAACATCCAATTAGAGCTTGCAAACTAATCAATCACCATTCCACTAGGACAAATGGATGATGCAATCGCCACTATCAGTGGCTAATCTTAGCTTGCAAATTTTCTAGTAAATCATGTTAGTAAAAATAATGGGGAACTTCCAATCATCATGGAAAAAGCTTGGCTTAGCATTGTTGATTCTAATCTTGATATAGAAGACTTGTCCTTGGAAATCTCCAAGGAAGATAAAGCTGGTATCATACAAAGATGTAGAATTCCATGTATCACATACATCAATAATGGATGCAATTGTATGCAGAGGATATGGTCCATCAAACACCAAGGCATGCAATAAATGTATAGAAGAAATATGTGTGCAAAAATGTTTGTATGCAACAACCACATAACAAGAAGACACATAGTGACTAATCATAGATAAAGAAACTTAATCCAACAAGTACATGGAACTAGTAAATCAAATTTTTAGTGCCTATGTTGAACAATTGAGGAAAAGGCACTTCTACCCATGAATAAGTCAAAGAAGAAAAGACAGATTGGTGACAATTAGAGGTCCCAAACACTATGGAGCCAAAACCACTAGAACTAAAGGCCCTACCAACAACATTATAGTATGCTTTCCTACACATTAAGAAGCTAGTAATAATCAACATCAACTAAAATAAGAACAACAAAGGAAGTTATTGGAAGTGATTAACAAATGGCCCATGGTAGTCACATGGTCTTACGATGAGATTATGGGAATTGATCAAAGAATTTTTCCACATCAAATATATATTGATCTTATAGCCAAACCTTGATTCCAACCCCAAAAATTGCTCAAGTCCAAATTAAAAACACTTAATCAGGATTTGGAGAAATTGCTAAAGGTAGGATTCATCTATCCTATTGTAGATAGTGAATGGGTCAGTCCCTTAGTGATTATTCCAAAGAAGTTGATCAAGTGGTGAGTATGCATTAATTTTCAAATGTTGAACATTGCTACTTGTAGGGATCACTTCCCTCTATCATTTGTTGATCAGGTCCTAGATACCATCGTAGGACATGAGTATTATAGTTTTCCAAATATATATAATGGATATAAGCATATGCATATTGCACTTGAAGACCAAGAGAAAACAACATTCACCAGTTCATGGGGGATGCTTACCTACAAATAGATGCCCTTTGGTCTTTGCAATGTGTTGGCCACCTTCCAGAGATTAGTACTAAGCATCTTCCATAAACATATTGGAAATGGTGTTAAGGTATTCATGGATGATTTTTCAACAGATGGGCTAGATTTCATGCAAGCACTAGACTAGTTAGAGTAGGTACTAAAAAGATATGTGGGAACCAATCTCAAGTTCAATTGGTAAAAAAGCCAACTTATGGTCTAGGATGATATAGTGTTGGGACATAAAATTTCTTAGAAAGATATTGAGGTAGATCCTAAGAAAATTTGAGTCATACATAATATCACTCAAATACCACAAATAGTAAAATATGTGAGATCATTCTTGGGCCACATGGGATATTATAGAAGATTTATACAGAATTTTTTAAAGATGGAAAAATTAATCATAGAACTCACTAAGATGGATGCATCCTTCAAATGGATAGAGTCATGTGAAAGGGCATTTGAAGCTCTAAAGCAAAAAATAGTTGAGATACCAATCCTTCAAGCTCTGGATTGGTCCAGGCCTTTTCACATCATGATCGATGCTTCAAATTATGTGCTTGGTGCAGTATTGACACAACTAGATGAGCATAAGAAACCGTATTATATACATTGTGCCAGAAAAAGCATCACAGGGCATAACTGAACTACACCACAATAGAAAAGGAGCTAATGATAGTGGTGTACACACTTAATAAGTTCAAACATTATGTGCTCGGGTATCAAATTTATGTCCATACTAATCACAGTGCCATCTAATTTCTCATGAATAAACCAACATTCAATCCCAAAGTGATAAGATGGCTCATTATTTTGTGAGAATTTGACATTGTAATGATCGATAAAAAGGACACAAAAAATGTGGTAGTTGATCATCTATCAAAGCTAAAGTAAGATGCCCAAGATCAAGCAAAACCTTTATCTAACCAATTCCCCAATGAGAACCTATTTATCAAAATAGTAGAAGTTATAAATTCAATAGGGAGGCCATGGATAGCATAATATCTAACTTATCTATCAACACAAGAGCTTCCTACTAATTGAAGTAAGAAACAATGAGAGCAATTCCTTCATAGAGAAAAAAGATATATAGAAATCAATGGCAATTTGTACAAGATCTGTGTAGATTGGCTAGTCAAATGGTGTGTGCTACAGTGTGACAAATAGAGAGTTCTACAAGATACCCATGAAGGCCCATGTGGTGGCCACTATGCAGGGTGCAAAACAACACTCTGTTTGTCACACTGTAGCATACATCCATAACATCGATGTCGAATGGAAAAGCATACATAATTATGACTATGGATTATTAGACAAAGTGGGTAGAGGTAGTAGCAATTAAAGATTACATAGCCAAGACAATTGCCAAAATTCTTCCAACTAAATGTGGTAAATAGATTTGGAGTATCTAGACAACTCATATCTAACAATGGAACTTATTTTATGAGTGCTACCTTTAAGAAGCTCATGCAACAACTAGGGGTCAACCATAAACTAACTACACCATATCACCCCCAAGCTAATGGTCAAATAGAAGTTACTAACTAAGAAAACATTATAATCTTAATTAACGATGCTCTATGAGCCTATAGAACATCATGGAAATTACCCATAGGATACTCCATATATGAGCTAGTTTATGGAAAACTACCAACACTTCCTATTCAGGTAGAGCTTTGAACCTTAGCTAGTACTAGTTAACTTGACCTTGATTTGAGCTTAGGCAACAAGAACATCTCATGAATCTAAACCTTTTAGATGAAAATAGGCTTGTAACACTAATGCATAATGAGCTCCATAAGAATTACTCCAAACATAGGCATGACACATGAATAAGAAAAGTAATAATACAACTAGGAGATAAAGTCCTTTATTATAATCCTAATCATGTGTCACAAAAATCCAAATTTCAAAAACTTTGGAAAGGATCATATATTGTTGAAGCAAATTATCCATTAGGTGCCTCGCACATATATCATTCATGCTATCCTCATAGGCTCATTCTTGTTAACATCCAACAAATCAAGCTTTATCATGAACATTCCAAGGAATCTACCCAATCTATGCAACTATCTTCCACTTGTTCTCTCTTTTGTATAACCAATTCTGATGATAGTTGTTGGGATGTCCATTTGGACACATAGGTACTTTACTAAACTTCTCCCTTTCTTTTTATTTTTCCATTCTTTTATACTTTTCAATTTCTTAATAATATCGTAATTCTTTTACATTTTTCCATCCTTTAATAATTTTTCATTCTTGTAGCATTTTTTTTCTTCTTTTTATCTTTTTCCATTTTTACTACCTTTTTCATTTTTCTCCTACTTTGTTGTCATTTGTTTTGTAAATCTTTTTGATTACTAATAAACCACACCATAAATAAGGAAAGATGTAGTCCAATAAGGTGAAGATTTCCATATGTTATATAGTAAGATCACAACATTCATCCATTCATTCCATTAATAAGAGGTTCTCACCATATCCATAATAATATTCTTTCTATAATAAAACTAAGAATAAAATTGTGATCATTATGTTTAGACTGAAAAGTAAAGAACCAAGTGGAAATGTCAAGGGTGTGACATCAAGAGAATTTATGGATTCTCTTGGATTAGTAGTGTGAGTTATATCCTTGTAGATATATAAAAAAATGGAAGTAAGTGTACAATAAGTGTTACCTTATGATGTCACTAGAAAGACATGTTCCCCATGCCTGAAGGTAGTCCTCTAATAAGGTTAACACCATTAAAAAATAAAATAAGTGCATAGAATAAATTTCTAGGGATCCCACTAGAAATACATGTTACCTATGCCTGAAGGTAGGTAGCTTCTTAGGAATCTAAAAAATAAAACATGCAATTAATAAACTCATCCCTTGGACAATGTGCTAAGTGATGATAGTCCTTGCAATAGTGGTAGTCTTCAAGCTGTGACTCCAAGAGATGAAACAATGTGATGTCATTGGAATGTGGTATGGACTTGGTTTGAATCTTGGATAGAAAGGCTAATGATTATTTTAACCACTAATAAAACACAAGAATTCATTATTCCTATGGTAAAACACATCACGTCCCAATTTCTGCAATCCCTTCTAAGTCCATCTCATCTCACTGTATGAATAATTATAACTTGTGGTTTGTGTACATAGTGTAATTTTTCCAACTTGGTGCTACTAACATGTTTGTTTTGCTAAACAAGTGTGAGTTACATTCAACTCCTTGAGTGCCTAAAGATACTTTCAAGTGTGGTTATATAAGGGAATTAAGGGTTGGAGCCTACTTTGGAGAGGACTCGTATAACTATTGTATCTTATACCTAGCAAGCGATTCCACATCATCTTGAGTCTTCCAACAATAATAAATGTTAATAAAAACTTTCCATACTAATTCAATACATTTGTTCATCCATCAAGAATTCACATCCATCTCTTATTCATCCAAAACACTTAATGAACTTTCATAGCCCAAGATTTCTTCTTTATGCACTTTCTATGCCAATTTCTCAAAAAATATGCAGCATTCATAGCCCAAGATCCTCTAGACATGTTTCATATCTTCCAAAAATTCCACTTGACTCATTTTTTATTAAGGAAAATCATTGAGAGATTTGAAATTTTTCAGTGTGGTATCGTAGCTTCGATATTGGATCACCTCCGATATCAAGCATAAAAAAACTATATATAGCATGGAGGACTTAGTGAAATTTTCATTTTTCACTTTTTAAGCTAAGAGAGTTTTTGCCATTTTTTCTTTTAAACTAAGAGCTCTGACTTCCCAAACTTCAAATGCTTATAACTCCACACTCATAGCTCTGATTTCTGAGATTCTTGAACATTGTTGATCATGAATCTCTCAACTTAGTTGTGGGGAGTGTTTGGCATGATATCACTTAGATTTGAGTCAAAGTTTTCTAACTCCTAGAACGTATTATAAGGGTAAGTATGAAAGGAAAAATGGAAATTTTTTAATAAAAAACAATCATACTAAAGTTAGAAACACTTAAATAATCCTTTTAATGAACCATACCAACTATTATAAGCCATGAATAAGAGAAAAATAGATAATTGTGAAAGGTTATAAGGAAGCTAACACCTAAGGGGTTTCTTTTAACTTTGTAATCATAACAAACTAAAAACTTGATTGAGTAAAGAGTACAAGAAAAGAGTTATCAAGAATTGGAGTAAACATTTTAATAATTTCCAAATCCTTGGGGATTGTAGATGGCCCTAAAAAAAGGAGTAACAAGAGGACCTTCACAGCTAGTAACCAAAAGGCCAAGAGGCCATGGACAAGGCTAAAAGGGGAAATAGATCCAACAAGTAGAACATGTGGAGAAAGATACTCAATCCTTTAGTTTCCATCAAGAAACTCCTATTACAAGAAACTTGGTCTGGGTATAGGTAGAAGATCCACAAGCACCAACACAAGGACAACGTCTCGTACTATTACCAAATTTCCTCCAAGCCATCCAAAAGAAAACGATCATGTCCACTATGATAGTAGAGCTCAACTTTGGTTCATCCCTAGAATTTTCTTTAGAAACGGTGAAGATGCAACTCCAAGTATCAACATTATGGCCTATAGTCACAAATAATGAGAAATGGTATTTGGGAGAGACATATCAATTCTGGCATAACAAAGGGAAAGATGCAACAATTAACATCAAGGGAGTCTCAGTATCCTATTCTATAAAGATAATAGTTGAAGCCCTTAATGTGTCCAATGAAGGGGCAAAAGTAGCACATCCTTCCACCAAATGAGATATGGATATAAGAAAAATGTGTTTGCAAAGAGCATATGGAAAAGATGATAAGGATTATAATGAGCTAACTCTTAAAGAGAGAATTTACTTCAAAATTGGCACATATCACCTATTTCCCACAAAAAGATTAAAAAGGATATCAACATATGTAGCCAAAGGAAGTGCAATCTTAATGTGAAAATTTAATGCAAACATCACACACCTCTATTTCCTTGAGATCCAACTGCAATTTGATGAAAAGAGTGTAGGGAAGCTAACACTTCCATTTCCTTGCCTCATTAGGAAGCTATGCAAACATGTTGGAATCCTAGGATACACCAATGATGTCCCTAGGAAGGCTCAAAATGCTTCCTATGTTGAAATTCTCTAGCCACAACCACCAAAGAAGGGCCAAGTAGCAAAACAAATAGACATTGGGGAAATCACTCAAACTACTGTGCAACAATAGCAAGCAAGACCCAGTGGTCAGTAAGAGCAATAGCATCAAAAAGTTCCACCATAGTCACCACAAGACTATCGATCATAAATGAATCATCTACAACAAATTATAGAGAACATTATTTGGGGAACACATGAGGAGGCCAACCAATATAAAGTCATCAACAATGTCATGTAACCCATAGTTTCCACAAATCTTGCTAGTGGAAAATTTTCATTGCAATTAGGAGGAGAGGACCAATGCTCACAATAGATTTTTTGAAATGTTGCATTGTTCTGAATGATGCTAAAAACGAGAGAAGGAGCCACAGTTGTGGTTATGTAGCACTAGGATGTAGCAAGAGCCATAGAAGTAATTATGGATCACATAAAAGAATCATTTAGCATGCCTGTCTTGCCACTAGCAAATCTTTCTAGAGCTAAAGATGCTCAAATGTTAGCTATTATCTCAATGACTCCTACAAAACATGAAGACATGCTTGATAGACTACTACAAAAATGAAAAGTCATGCAGGATCTTTTCAACATCCCAAGTGATGTCATTGCAGTGTAGTTAAAACTCATAACAACCAAGGGTAAGTTGGTCATGGTAGAAACCAAGGAAAATCATATGAAAAATGAAATTCATAAATTACAAGAAGAGCTCATGGCCCTGAGATGAACATAGAGATCTAACACAATATGTTACAGCTAACTAACTAGAGTAGTTTAGAATAAAAAAGATCAAGCACCTAGTAGAGCATACCAAGTAGATGAAGGAAGAAAAGGAGAATGTGATTTAGAATGCTTTAGTAGTAGAAGCATAGACATATGCACATGTTTAGGCACTCATCGCAATACAGGAAGAAAATAAACAACTTGTTGCAAATAACACTAGGTTGGCCAATGTGAAAAAGTAAAAAAAAAATTCTTCAATAGAGTATCCATCAATTAAGAGACCAACTAATGAGGATCAACCAAGAGATGAGCCCCCTAGCATGAGAGAACATAATCCTCTTAATGAAGGATGTACATGCTATCTGATAGAAATTAGCTATTAAAATAAGCACATGGCATGGTGAGGCAAAAATGCATGAAAGGCTCAAAGAATAATTCTGCAATCAAGTGGGCATGTACAAATAGATCAATGAAAAGGAAATCCAAATGATGAAGCACCAAATTAATTCCATTTTAGTATAAAATCCAAATTAGTAGCCCATCTTGGATAGCATGGCCCATGTCCACTAAGTAGTGTAGCAGGTTGGTGTAGCATAGCTACTTGCTACGCTATGTAGCGTAGCATAGCGTAGCCACCAGTTCAAAAAGGAAATTTGTGTTGAAGTTAACTGCATCTATTGGAATCTTCAGTGCACATTGGGTTAACTTTTGAAGCACTTCATTTAGTTTGCATCTCTACTACGCTACACTATGCTACATAGTGTAGCATAGCGTAGCAATTAGCTTTATCTACGACTTGTTTGAAACTTTGACCATGCTAACAGCTACAATTTTTACCTTTTGTGAAGGGGAGCCTCTGAACTTGCTGAACTTGCATTTGAAACATTTCTTACTACTCTTGTATTGTCGCTACGATGTACTACACTATGTAGCATAGCACAGCATAGTAGCCAACATATCCTACTTTTTGCTCAATTTGCCACTTTCTAGTAAGAGACCTTGTTGAAGGACTTGAAGTCGAACAAGGTAATTGGTTTTGGAGGCTAGAGTGCTTGCTGAGTGCAATTTCTTCATTGGAATCACTTAGTAAGTTGGGCCTTTATAATTTTCCTTTGCTACTGATGAGACGTAGATTGCACAAGCCGCGATATCGCGGCCGACGC
>MNCI01017535.1:332792-351333 GCA_015680685.1 Gnetum montanum
CCTGAGGGTTTTCTAGGTAGAAGCCTTTATATTGTCGTCTGAGTTACTCACCTGCTTTATTATAGTCCATCTCGGTCATTACTGACGTGTTTAGTTATATGGCAGACACTATTAATACTATAGGACCTTCCTTGATCTAGCTGGAACCATGGGCCGATTAGCATTTGGTAACCAAGGTTGCATTGGTTCAAGGTGTGAACGGTAAGTGGAAATGGATGCTGACGCTAGGTTAATTCAGACTTAGTTAGTTAGTTAAAGTTAGTAATTAGTTTCTTCACCCTTCACCTTATTAGCATAGGAGATAAAATCAAAAAAACTATAAAAATCACATACCTCAGACTTACTTAACCATACAACTGTAAAAACTACAAGTAAGTCTGGGAAGACAACGAATGATTAACCTTAAGTGTTCTATAAGGCATGTAGGCACTTAGTCTGCGGAGTTCGACTGGATTGCACGTGCTATGCTCGTATTCGTATGGTTGAGTGTAGGGGTACCTCACCACTCATCATTGGCACTGTTGCCGGGGACTAAGTGTTTGTGCGCTAAGTAGAACATAGGACATCACTCACATTGTTGGGAGCTTAAACGAACCCTTAGGGTTAATTAAATGAAAAATTATATAATGGTTAATCAGCACACCGAATAAGACACAATGTCTTCTTCTTCTTCTCATAAGAGCATTACACCACCTAGGGATCATACTAGAGATAGTTGGCAGTGTAAAACACATAACCAAAATCAGCCAGTTCCTCAACAATATAGGGTGGTATATACTTATCCCAATGAGTACATGCCCAATTTTACTTTTATCCTCCATCAGGATGAATAGATGTGCTGGAGAGACTTGCAAGGTAACATAGTGTTACTTCCAGATCGTGTAGTCCCTAACATGCTCCTCCATGCTTTGGCACAGATAAGCATGACATAGCTCTATGCTAAATACATTATAGGAAATTTAGACATGAGGGACTACCATCCCACACAAGCACAACATATAAGGGACTCAAGGCAAGAGAGCCACCATACATTTTTGAAGGGCAAAGGGGCCCTACATGTCCTAAGTGAAATTGGAGATGGTGAACCAATTATAATGGGTTCTCCATCAAAAGATGTTCCCCCTCCTAACGATAATGAGGAGGTGGGGTATCAAAACCTACGCTCCACGATACACAACCCTAGTTCTGATCCCCATGAATACCAACTATTTACCAAGGGAACAAAAACACATGACAAGGATGGGCATTCAGATCATTATCACGATTGGGTCCGCAGCCACAGAAGAGAAGGTAGGAAACATCGTCACAGTGATGGTTCTCCTTCTTCTTCCCCTTCTTCACATCATTCACCCTCTCCTTCCACATCAGGGTGCAACCATCGAGAGCATAATAGTGAGGATAGAGGTAGGAAAAATGAGAGACCTCAATGAGAAATTCGAGAGAGAGGACAAGGGCATGAAAGAAGGGAAAGTAGGGAACAATGTAGACATCATAGACATCATGAAAGAGATGATCATGATGAACCCCTACTTGCCACCCAAAGCAAGCTAGATATAACGAAGGTAGTAAGAATACCAACAAGGCATCAAAAAGATAGTTGGATCAAGAGATTGGATATGAATAACATCTCACAATTTGAATGGGGATATAACGTTGATCTGCAAGATCATTTACAGGCATTCCACAATGTCTGCACCTTGCAAAACATAGAGAACAATTAGCAGAAACTAAAGTTGTTTTCCAAGACACTCATAAAGGAAGCATAGAGTTGGTACTAGTCCTTAGAACCGAAAACCATTAGGAGATGGAGTACGATGTTAGAACTCTTCAACAATAAATATCAAACATACTCCAGAGTGTCTAACTTGCGTAAGCAGATCCAAGGATGGAAGTAAGGTACTCATGAATGCTTGGATGATGCCATGCGCTGCTACTACACATTGTTACATCATTGCCCGTTCCATGGTTATGCACAACGAGATCAACTTCACCATCTAATAGATGGGCTAAGGTATTAAACTAGGAGAACCCTTGGGACTTATGCCCAGGGAGACTATTAGAACTTAGATCCCATGAAATTCATCGCTTGTTGGAACAAGTAGCCAAAGAAGAAGGGGAGCTACAAAAAAGAGAGAGTGCAGAAGAATATAACCGTGATCCTTCTCTCTGAAAGAAGAGAGTGAGATTTTGCGATGAAAAGGATGAGTCACCACTCGAAGAGTTGGTAAACAAAAAAACCTTGTCACTTCAAAGCTAACAACAGAAGTATCGGCTAAGGTAGATTAAGTATGGAGCTCCTTAGACAGTAAAATTGAAACTGTCCTTAAGATTGTAGAGAAGTCTAAGGAGGAATGAAGTAGTGACAAAGATAATAAAAAGTGGAGAGATTCAGGCCCTGCACATGACAAGGGTAAGGGGAATATAACTATCTCCGATGCGGTTGTGGATTCGAACATAGACAATGACGGTGGATGTGAGATCTGCCAATATGATCATCCTAAGCGATGTTGTCCAATCATCTCACATCTACAAGAGTTTGGGGTGTATGCACTCAACCTGAGACTTAACCAACGGTGGACACCTTGAAGGTTACCTTATCCCCAAGGTAACCCAAAACAATTCCACCAATCATTAATGTACTATCCAAGTGGAACTCCACCACAACCCATCAAGCAACATCAGCAATGGCAACACCCACAGTCATGGGGAATACCACCACCTGAACATCAATACCCTTACTAGCAACCCAATCCTTATGGCTACTACGTGCAGCAGCCAATTACTCCAAGTGACTCCATGGATCACACAATGCCCCAAAGTCACTACCAAGTTTGGGAGTACTTTAGAAGGACTCGTTCTCCTTTGGGAGATGCTCCACATCCATACCATCCTCCTAATCCATCTGCACCTCTTACATCGGTAGTTCCCATACCACCCGCTCCAACAATGCAAGGGAAACTCCCCACTCAACCGTAGCAACGTAACGCTATGAGATCCATAACCATTCAACCAGCTACTGGTTCTGACAACCTCAAAAAGAGAAGACCTTTCTTTAGAACAAAAAGCCCTAACAAGCTCTCACAACCACAAGAGGTTGAGTTAGTGCACGCACCTCCAACACATAAGGCTTCGAAGCTCCCTTCAAACCAACACCAGAGCTCAACGCATACGATTATGTTAAGGCATATTGTAACTGATTGGATCAAGGTAGGCCACCTTCCCAGGAAACTATCTGACCCTGGAAGTCCCTTAATCTACCTCCAAGTCACTGGGAACGAACCACATAAGGGTCTTCTTGGCTCAAGTTTCAGAGTCAACTTAATATCATGAGAAATGTATCAAGCCTGGAACCTGCCCCAACTTAAGAAGAGAAACATTCAAGTAGAGATGGCTAACCAGTCCATCACCATTCCCTTGGGATTGGTGGAGGACATCGTTACCACTGTGTGTGGTTGGTCATAGCTAGCTAATTTCTTGGTGATAGAAGTTAACAATGACAAAGGGGACTTCCCAATTATAATGGGAAGGGCATGGATAAGTACAATAGATGCATGCCTAGGGATCCATGATCATTTCTTGGAAATATCTAAGGTAAAAATTTATGGAACAATCAAGAAGAAGAAAGTTCCATGCATCACATACAGTGACTCAGAGGGTGATGACATGCAGGAATCATGGGTGATGCGAAATTTAACATCTCCTGCATGTAACCAATGTGCCCTAGAAACTCAGACACAAAGGTGCCTGTATGTAGCAACCACACAACAAGAGAACACCCAGTGGTTGCCAGCTAATCAAGGAAGCAGCTGACCAACATGCATGGAATGAACTGGGGAAATAACTCATGCCAACAACGAAGGCATAGATACATTAGAGTATGAGCATCACCAACTTCCATCCCTGAACCTGAAAACATCAATCGAGAGAAGTTGGACACTTCTAAGAAATTTAAATAGGTGCTCATTATTTTGGCTCTCCCTTTCCATTCAGTCATGGGGGAGATGGCCACCTATGCTAATCATTTGGGGCCCTTAGTTCTTTTTATTTTTTGTTTTACATGTTTTTTATTTACACATTTTTATTTTACACGTTTTTGTTTTACACATTTTTTTTTGCACGTTTTTATTTTAAAACTTTCTTTAACTTTTCTTGTTTTTGTTTTTCATTATTGTTCATACTTTTTCATTTCTTCTATGTGTGTGTGTGTGTGTGTGTGGATTATCCATTTTGTTAATTTTTCCACTAATAAGTGTTCTTAATGACAGTATGAACTATTTTCCTATTGATTGCTAATGTTTGGTTTTTACCTTTAAGTTATGAGGTGATACTAAGGTATGGTTATTTTGATATAGCAGACAATAAGTTCACTTCATCCATTCATCCACAAGTTTCTATGGTCTCTCTCGGCTTGGCAATGTACAGTCCCTTTCTAAATAAGAACTATAACGAATCGATGGCTAGGCATTTCTCAAACTAAGGAAGGACTCAAGGATTGAAAAGGTTGTGACTTCAAGGGAACTTGATGCATTTGTGTTGGCCATTCTCTTGGGCGCTTGGATGTTTTCATCTTGAGTTTTCTTATCGTTTTGATGTTACCCAATTATCGAGAAGCTGAGCTAATAAAAATAACAAAGTCTTTGTAGGGTGTGGTTCTCACGCACAAACACATAAAAAAAAGTGAGAATTCAAAGCACATCCCTTAGATGAAATAATCATTTGGGCTACAAGAACTGGTTATGGAACTAACAATAAAAATGTTCCCTCCAACTAAGGCCCTCCTCGCTTTCCATTCTCTCCTCCTTGTTTCGTCGGAATGGTGGTGGCTTTTAGGTGAAGGCATTCTTATCACTTCAAGTCGATGGTTTAGCCGAATGCATTAATGCAAAGTCACTAGATGTGGTTTGTTTGAGATTGGACTTGGAATGGGATCTACTAAGTCACATTAACCATGAAACACACAAGGGGATATACACCACCTTTTTCTTGAGACTCCATTCCATTCTCTCCTCTCCATCCTTCTCTCCATTGTTCACCTCATTGTCGGTTGTATCATTAGTGTATATCTTGGTGGATGCATTGTTTTCTTTTTGGTAAATTCTTGTGGTTAAAACTTTAACTCTTGTTCCGAATGACATTCCTAGAGCCTACGGACTCTTTGAATGTGGGTTTTTCATGGCATTAAGGGCATGAGCCTGCTTTATGGAGGACCCACTAGCATTCCTATTTGATGAACCAGTTAATCTCTTTCCCTTAACACTTTTGCAATCCATTTTATTTTGTTCATTTCCATCTTGACATCCACTTCACCGACATTATAGTTTCCTCTTTTTCTCCATCTTCCTTGTTCCTTTTCTTTTCATCCATTCTCTCACTACCGAAGGNTAGTTGCCTCTTTTTCTCCATCTTCCTTGTTCCTTTTCTTTTCATCCATTCTCTCACTACCGAAGGTTCACTCTTAGTCATGGGGGTCCATACCCAAATTTTTTTGATTTTCTCCTAATCCCTACACCTTTGGTAGTCACCATTAATATATCTCTAGACCCGTATCAGCCATACCAAAAGCTAGCCAATGGACCTTTCACTAAAGCAAGGTATCAATTGCAGTGTGATTTATGTACCCTTGCTAATACAAGACTATGTTGTGTGTGCAAATGGTAATCATACAACAACGGATTGGATTTGGAGAGGACACTTGGAATGGAGTAGTGTTGAAGCAGTTATGCAAGGAGCAAGATCGATGGTGCACTTACGAATGGACAACGAAAGGTGAAATCTTGGTGTTGGCAGCAAAAAAACTACTTTCTCTCTCTCTTTCTCAGCTGCCAAATGAGGCCTAATGTTAAATGTATAAAGTGTTCACTCTTGTTGTCGTGAACACCAGTTCTGTTTTGTCTTGTAATGATGATCCGTTCACATGGCATCCCATTAGTTCCATTCAGTCAATAATCCCATACCTTCCCAATATTTTGTAAGGAACTTCAAGATGAGTTTTTATTCAGTCATGGGGGTATGATGGGATGCGATATCACGTAAGCGATATCATGTCTGCCACGATATCGCATCCCCCGCTATATCGCGTACGCGATATCACATCTATGGTCCGCCTCCAAATCTATAAATAAGAGGCGGCTCTCCCTTGTTTCTCATTCTAGGCCTAGACCATAGTGAAACTCTAGCAATTTGATCCCTCCAAAGATAGAATATTTTCCATGTGCCCGTAGTAGGAGCTCCAAAGTGAATGGATCCTTATTTGAGCAAATATTGTACCTGAACACATGTTTGTGTCTGAAAATAAAGACGAAATTCTTAGATAAATCTTACAGTGCATGGAATAGGCTAAATAGGATTTTATTTATTATTATTTACTATTTATCATTTAATCACTTTATTAGTCATTAAATATTTCTCAACCCTTTTCTCCTAGTTAAGTGCCTCAGTACGATCGCTTCGAGCACGTGTGTTACGCTTGGGGATCCCAGCAACGATTAGCATTTGGTAACCAAGGTTGCATTGGTTCAAGGTGTGAACGGTAAGTGGAAATGGATGCTGACGCTAGGTTAATTCATACTTAGTTAGTTAGTTAAAGTTAGTAATTAGTTTCTTTACCCTTCACCTTATTAGCATAGGAGATAAAATCAAAAAAACTATAAAAATCACATACCTCAGACTTACTTAACCATACAACCATGACAACTACAAGTAAGTCTGGGAAAACATTGAATGATTAACCTTAAGTGTTCCATAAGGCATGTAGGCACTTAGTCTATGGAGTTCAACTGGATTGCATGTGCTACACTCGTATTCATATGGTTGAGTGTAGGGGTACCTCGCCACTCATCAACCACCTCCCTGCTTGCATAGGGTAGATGGATCTTTTGATGTATGGGCGAAGAGATGGCCCTAAGTTATGCTAACCATGACCTCCCCAAGATCAGGTTAAACTAGGGCATCTCTTCCACCACGATAAATGTTACATTTGTGGGGAACTGGTCCCCTGCCACAAAGTCCATGTGGACGGTGCCTTTCACCATGACCTATGACCCGTTGAATGACTTCAAGCATGATGTTGTCATGGGTTTAATTTGATCTACCAAACCTAGCTTATCCACAATAGGGAATGGGATGATGTTTATAGCAACCCCATCATCGACGTGTACCCTTTAGATCCTATGTTGGCTGACCTGAATTGTGATGAATAGGGGTGTTATAGTCACCTAACCCTTTTTAGGATCTTCTCTAATGGAATCATTGCAAAAAGTCAACTGGGATGGCTGTAGTTCTGCAAGCATAGAAGGAAGCATAACCAAGTGGATTGCTTTCTCTTCTGCTGGCATGTTCTCATCCACTGGTATTGTCATTAACATGTGAACCAAAGCCTCACGATGTGCAGTGAAAGTCATAATCAGGTCATACAAGCTCAACATTGTGTTTTTTTTTGTTTTAGAGACTACTTGACTTGAGTAAGAGCGCTTAAGAGGTCTGGTCCACCTTCTTGTTTACTACCTTTCTCCTCTTCCATTCATCCCAGGAGATGAATTTCCCAAGGAGGGATAGTTTCAGGTTTGGGGTCAGATCCTTTCGGGCGATGTGGCAATGACCGTGCATGCGTAGCAACATTATCCTTTGGCAACGAGGACATAGATGCAGAGGGTGAGGGCATAGACTAGGAAGTACCTAGGACGGTGTGTTCCGTTGACACCTCACCTATGAAATGCTCTTCTCATTTCTTTGGATGAGAAGGCTGAGGTGTTGTCTTACGTGGGGTGGGGACAGTTGAGTGGCTTGGCCCCCTGATGATGAATGGTGCTTGCAGTGTTAATGCGGTCGGTGGTGGTGCAATTTTGCTCACAGGTGGTGTAGGGGTAGATGTACAGGGAGGAATTCTTAGGATAAACAATTTTTATGGATTTTTCTTAGCCACCGATGGTGTTCGTGTGCTACGCTGATGCATATGAACCATAAATTACTGCTGGGGTGGCTTTGCATTACTATCAGCTCCAATAGTGTTGATAATGTAACCAATGTTGTTGGCATTAAGAGGGTCTGTGTAGACATGTAGAGATTGATTTTTGGGACGCACTAGGTTTCTTTTGTCTAGAACCGATTTTCCTTGATCAATCATTCCTTGGATGTCATCCTTTATCGCCAAGCAGTAATCCATGTCGTGACCACACTATTGATGGTAGTCATAGAACCGCTCCAACTTGAAATTCTTAGGAATTGGTGGCTTATTAGGAAAATCCAAGGAGGGGTTCCTAAGAAGTTCATAATACCGTTGATGTTTTGACATCCTCTTGTGTTGGATATACCCTACCCCCAGTAATTGCTTCAGAAGTTCTAAGGCTTGACGAGTAGCAGGGTGTACTTAGAGCAATATTTACGCTCAGAGTTAGGTTTCGGCGATGCAAATGCTTTGGGTGTGGATGTCGAAGGTTGGGCTACGTTGTCTGGTATGGGTATAGGATTAGTTGCTGGTGCAGCCGCCTTCTTGTTATTATTTTTTTTGGGCTTGGCTTTGTTTGCCACAATGGCCATTATGGTTGTTGTAGCCTTACCCTTGTCTTTGTCCTTCTTTGCAAAGGTGTTCTTATCCACAACATAAGCTGGGTCTTTACTTGCTTTGGCTACGTCTTGTATGCTCTTGGTCTAGGTGAAATCCTAACTAAGAGTCTAAGGAGCGAGATAGTATAGTTTGAACTTAATGAAGTCGTTCACTGCACCCTTAAAGACAGCTAGCAGATGCACCTCCGCAATGGGCTCGCAGATCTCATTAAGGGTAGTGCTCCATCATTGTATGAATTTCTGGACCAGTTCAAGTGGATCTTTTTTAATGCTCATTAACTAATCCAGCATAACCTCTAGTCTCAAGTTATACTTGAAATGCCTTACGAACTGGCTTAGTAGCTCCTCTAAGGTTGAGATGGAGGAGCGTGAGAGTGCACGATACTAGTCCAGAGCTTTGCCCATCAAAGACATAGCAAAGACGTAGATGACTATATGCATCCATTGTTGCAAAAGAAGGGACTCCGATCTAAATGTAACAAGATGGGCATTGGGATTACCCTCCCTGTTGTATTTCATGAAGTGCGGGAGTGGCATCCTGGGGGGTAGTGCTAACATGGGGACTGCCATGCTGATAGGATCATCCTAGTAGAAATCCATGACTTGTGCCATATCAGAACTGGCAACCTTGAGGTGTTTGATCTCCTTAGTAAGGGTCTAGATAAGCTGGAATGCTTGATCCAGACCTAGGGACGATGTGGGTGGTTGGGGAGATGCAAAGGCAGCTCCCATTTGTGGAGTGGCAAAGGCAGTAACGTGACCCATAGGCAGCGCCATTGGAGCAAGCCCTATGAAAGGTGCTACTTGTGTTGACCACCACCCGGTAGGTGGTGTTGTTGGAGTAGCATCCACTGGTTGTGCCATGGGATAGGCTGTTTGTGTGGCTGGTGGGACAGACCATAGTCCCATGCTTGGTTGTACCATTTGCGGGACCTAGAAAGTTTGGTTGCGAGCATAGTGGAACATTTGCGATGGCAGAGAAATAGGAGGAGAAGTGAATGGGGTCCACCATGTGGGCAGGATTAGGCCTGCCACTGATATTGGAACAAGTGTAGACGTCAGAATGGATGCGGAAACTGCATGCAGCTACGATGTAGGTACGATGTGAACGTAGGGCAGGGTAACTGTGACTAGTGCATGGTGTGAAGCAGGAATGGATTGGGAAACATTTTGTGGAGGGATAATGGCTGAGAATGAAATGAGGAAAAAGGCATGTTGATACACCGAGGGCATGGCATGGCTACCCATTGCCGATGAAACTGCAGGTTGCGATGATGTAGACGTGATCATGAAGTGAGCGACGGTACAAAGTGGGTTTGTCCAAAAGGATGGGATGGGACGGATGGTGGTAGGGTTGGTTTGACCCCCATCTTTAGATTGGGAATCCAGTTCCTCTTGTCCATCTTGGAATGCCTCATCATAGTGAGACGTCATGTCTCACAACTCCCTAGGCCTAGCCAACTATGTCAACTGATCTATGATCCACTTATGCATTTGCATTAGAGGAATGTAAACACTAGGACTGGGAATAAATTCCCTCCCATTACAGTAAACAAACTCAAAGCTATGTTTGTCTTCGAGTTCTTTTGCATCTAAGGTAGATTTTCCTGAACCTTAGCATAGAGAAAGTTGTATTGATCGTATTGCTGTGCCAAGCTCTCAGCTGATTGGTTTTGGATCCTAAGAGATCGACGCATCTCTCGCACTGGGCTGAGCGATTGCTCGGCACCTGTGATGCCCTGAACCGAAAGGGGAACCTCAATGTTAGAGGTAGTAACTACAGTGCTTGAGGAAATCATTTTCGTAAGGTTAAAAGAAAAGGGGTTTGCAAATGAGGAAAATAAGGAGATTGAATGGCAATCAGAGGCTTTCTATCCTACAGGATTCCAAAGGAACCATCGCAGCGACCGATCTACATCACACGATGTGTAAACAACCGCAAAAGGGTGTCACGTTTATGCTAGTGTGTGATGGGGTACAAAATGCATGTAGGACTATCGTGAAACATGGAAAAGGCACCAAAAGGCCCTCCTTCTAGCCCCAGAAAATAATAGCGATCAAAAACGTTGGTGGCTAGAAACACCGAAAGATTGTTAAGCAAATAGTTTCAACCCCAGATCCATGCGAGGGTCATGCTGGATAAAATGGAAATGCGGTGCCCTGAATAGTCTAGTCGATTAGACATGGACTTAACTAGTGTAATTTAACCTTTCGTAAATGTTGTTTTAAGTGCAAAATATGTGAGATCTAATCGATGATCAATAAATGCGATGATAAAGAAAATGATGCTAAATAATGATGACAATGAAGAAATCACAAAGTAATTTGGATAAGAAAATACACCATCGTAAAGTCATAGGTTTGATTCTCTTTTTTTCTTGGAAATGTATAACAAGTTATACAATGTCGGAGGCACACGAAGAGTCCAAGAATGACTAGAATGCTCAAAATACCTCAACTACGTTTTTGAGTACAAGCTTAAAATCCAATAATGCAAAATGCCAACAAGCAAAAAGCTAATGCCAGGTGCTAATGCAAAAGATGCCAACCACTAAAATCTGCCGACCTAACAAATTGTCAATTTGCCAACTTGCCAACAGAGTTCTCAATTTGCGAACCAAATTTTGCCAACTGCAAAAAATGCAAACAATGCTCAAAATTTCCAACCCTTTAAGCGTTTCAAGTTGAGGTATTTATAGATCTAGGAGCAGGCGAGAGATGTAGTTTAGATGCCATGTGTCCTACCCCCACTAGATGTTGACATGTCCATATTGCATGGATATGCAAAGCCAATTGTGAACCTACTATGCTGCAATCATGTTGTCGAAACTGGGAGTACTGGTGTCAAGTGTGCAAACAATTCAAGCAAGAGATGAAGCACACTAGTGTAGCACAGCTATTTGCACCACTGTGCTATGCTATGTAGCGTAGCATGTTGGCGTAGTGTAGCAGCTAGCCACCAGTTCGAAAAGGAAATTTGTGTTGAAGTTAACTGCATCTGTTGGAAGCTTCAATGCGAATCAGGTTAACTTTTGAAGCACTTCATTTAATTTGCATCTCTGCTATGCTACGTTATGCTACGTAGCATAGCATAGTGTAGTAGCTAGCTTTATTTGTGACTTGTTTGAAGCTTTGACCATGCTAACAGCTACAATTTTTTCCTTTTGCGAAGGGGAGCCTCTGAACTTACTGAACTTACATTTGAAACATTTCCTACTGCTCTTGTATTGTCACTACGCTGTACTACACTATGTAGCATAGCACAATGTAGTAGCTAACATATCTTGCTTTTTGCTTAATCTGCCACTTTCTAGTAAGAGACCTTGTTGAAGGACTTGAAGTTGAACAAGGCAATTGGTTTTGGAGGCTGGAGTGCTTGTCGAGTGCAATTTCTTCATTGGAATCACTTGATAAGCTAGGCCTTTCTGATTTTCCTTTGCTACAATGTGCTGCACTGTATAGCGTAGCACCTTGTTCTGCAATAGTTTGCACTTGATTGCCTGAGCAACTATCTTCTGAGGCTTGCTATGCTACATAGCGTAGCAAGCTTCTTCACTTGAAAACTTTCCAAATTGTTTTGCTCATCCTGAGTACCACTGACAACTCCAAGCATGTTTTCTAAATAGACTATCGACAGAGTGAATCACTTGGGTGGGTAGGCTAGAGAGTCCATTAGGCCTGTCAACTTTGTAGGTAGAAAACTTGCCGAACTGAACAGTCTAAACTTAGTGCATTCATTTCTTGCCAAACTATCATGAGGCTACACTTGTGGAAGTGTTTGCCTTATTTACAAGACCTTGGTGAAGCAAGAGTGCCTTGAAATTTTAGGGTGTTTCAAGAAGGATGCCCTACAAAAGCTACATATGGCAAACTCTAAATTAGAAGTAGTTAAGGCTAACTATCAAGGGCAAAAAGATGTTACAGCAAATCTAGCTAGAAGAATGTCTAACTATTAGGAATTGAGAACCAAGGCCAGGGAATTTGAAGAGGAAAGAAGGCAATTTGCAATGTGGTATGTTAAGGTAAACAAAATATTTCTATAGCTACTATGTCCATGGAATGTACTAGCTCCATCACATATTGCTTAATTAGCATGGATGGTACATGACCCTAGAATGGAAGAGAAACTTCAAGTGCTCCTAAATAGATAAAAATCTCAGAAGCCTAACAAAAAGAAAAATGGAAGAGCCACCACACTAAGCATAACTTAAGCTACATTGAGTTCTCTCAAATTTTTATTTTCTATTGTTTTGTTATGTTGTCATGTAATTGTGTCAATTTTGTAAATACCACTATGGCATTTAGTGACATGTAAATATACCTCCCAATTTAGTAAGGAACTCTATCCTCTTTTGTTTTAACTCATGAACGAGTTTTCAGTTAATTTTGGGGGCATGAATAGTCAATTTTAGTCTACAAAAGTATCATAACTATGATATTGTATCTACGATGTCATTTATCTAATATCATAGTACTACATCATCCTAGATACGATATCGTGAGATGTGTGCAACCTATAAATACAACACTTAGAGGCACATGGACCCATAGAAGTTTCATTTCACTAGTAGTAGGACTCTTACAGTTTCATTTCATAATCAGTGATAAAGTGTATGCTCCCAATTTGGTGTTAAGTGATTGTATGATGTCTTTATTCAAGTGCATTGTACTTGGACATAGTTCATGACTGGCAATAAAGATCGAGATTTCTTATCATTATTGCAGCATCCAGTTAGTTTTCTTATGTTTACTTAGAATAATTTTTCCTATATGCCTAGTTAATCATTTATTTTACAAGCATTTTATTTTACATGTTGAAAGTAAGTGTTGATGCATAAAATTTGGTCACACCAACACCAGAAAAGAAAATTCATTTTAGGAGACTATTGCCTAGGGTGCCTCCTGTATGGGTATGGAAACCCAGGAATAGTCTTAGGTAGAGAGGGTTATGTGGCCTTTCACAAATAATAAACTAGAAAGAAATCTATAATTTAAATTAAATAATTATCTTCAATACAATAAGTAATTAAAAGAAATGAATTTTCCATAGTCCCACTGATGCTGCTGGTCTATGACTGCTGATGGTATCCACTATTGGGCAAGAAGACTGTGATCACCATGAGAGAGGGAGAGAGAGAGAGAAAAAGAGAGAGAGAGACTACCCACTATAGTCTGCACAAGGCAGCAACTGCAGTTCTCAAAGCCTACCATCGTTTGCTACCTTTTATGCATCGTCGTAGAGAGGAAGATCATTCACCCATGTCTGTACCACTGTGACAAGCTCCTATCGTCGCTGAGAAGACCCACAAGGATCCAATTTTGAGCTACTAGCTCCTTCCTTGGACCCTCCTCGAAGATCAACTAGAAACCTATAATGAAAAAAAAAAGAGGAAACTGTTGCTTAATGAAAAAAAAATTACATTGATTAATCAACATGGCCAAGTTAGTATAATGGTGCAGACGTGGGTGAACGATCTTCCTCTCTACAACGGTGTACAAAAGGCAACAAATGATGGTAGGCTTTGAGAACTGCAGTTGCTACCTTGTGTGGACTATAGTGGGTAGTCTCTCTCTCTCTTTTTCTTTCTCTCTCCCTCTCTCATGGTGATCGCAATCTTCCTACCCAATAGTGGATACCATCGGTAGTCACAGACCAGCAACGTTAATGGGACTATGGAAAATTCAGTTCTTTTAATTACTTATTGTATTGAAAATAATTATTTAATTTAAATTTCATATTTCTTTCTAGCTTATTATCTGCAAAAGGCCACGTAGCCCTCTCCAGCTAAGACTACTCCTAGGTTTCCATACTCATACGAGAGGTGCCCTAGGCAATAGTCTCCTAAAGCAAGTTTTCTTTCCCGATGTTGGTGTGATCAAAATTTATGCATCAGCAGTAAGTAGTATGGATATGACTAGTTTCAAGTGCTAAGTGCAGTTATCTAATAACCCAATAGTGGCATTGCTTAATTCACTTAGCAGTAATACCACTTGGTAATTCCAATGATGACTACATGAGTGTAAGGTGTGTATGGTAGACCAAGACTAGATATCCATCACATTAGGCTAAGTTAGATTTACTTTCTTGCAATTACTTAGACTTAGGATTAGAAACTTTTTTCATTTTTTCATGTTTACTAGGAGCAAGAATGGCCAAACAACATCAAATATCATATACCTCACGATGATCTAAATCATACACATAGACTTCACTAGCTTCATGTGGGAAGATAATAGTCTCAAAATTAAACCAATTGCTAGAATATTAACATTTCCTCATTCATGAATTATGATTTGATCACACATGAACACCTATGACTTGTATGTTTGGGTGTTGGATTGCTCCATTACTCATCAGTCAAGCCATCAAGAAATTAAAATTTCTTAGACAAGGAGATTCAGAGAAAAGTTATTATGTTGAATTTTGTAAATTTTTGCAAAATATTTATGTTCATTAAACTGATCATGAGCAAGATTATAACTTCATTAGTGGATTAGGGACAAAATACCAATAAGAATTATCATTCTATGAGCCTAATACTCTTGATAAAGCTTATGATCTTGCTCTTAAGGCTAAAATGAAAATCATGAAGTTTGGCTTATAGAAGCATAAAAATCACAAAAATAGGAATAATAAAGACACAACTCACAAGCCAAGGAAATCATCCAAGAAGGATGATGAAGATAAGTAAAAGAAGGAAAGGGAGTCTACTTCTTCAAGAAGGGGAAGAAGAAGAGAACAATCTCCTAGAGGTAAAGATATATGTTATAATTGTGATGAATTAGGTCACAAACAATGGGAATGTACTAAGCTAAATAAGAATGTCTCCAAGGGTACGAAAATTCAAGCTATACAAGAGGATGAGCTTGAATCTTTAGAAAAAGATACATGAACATAATTCTTTGTACATTGCTAATCAAAGTGAGTTGAATAGTTTTACTTTTGTTGAATATGTTAGTGCTAATGATGATGTTATGAAATAGAGTTTGTTTAGAACGCATTGTGATGTTAAAGGTCATTCATAGAGTATGCTAATTGATGGTGGAACATAAGAAAATGTGATTTCTACCAAGGCTATGAAGTTATTACATTTGTTTACAATTCCTTATCCTAATCCATACAAAGTACAATGATTAATCAAGAATTATTATAAGAAAGTTAAGAAATAGTGCCTTATTAATTATTTGATTGGAGATTATCATGATAATATTCTTTGTGATGTATTATCTATTGATTATTCAGATCTCATATTTGGAAGACTATGGAATTATGATATTAAGGCTATGTTTGATGGAGAAAATAATAGTTGGACTATGAGACAAGACAATCATAAGTTTAGGTTGTTGTTCACTATTGTTGAAAGTGAGATTGACAACTTGAATTCTTCATTGAGGCTTCATAGTTGGAAGGAAATTGTAAGGATGAATGTTATTTGTGCTGATGAAATTTTCTTTGATGTTGAAGAGGATCCATTTGATATGGATGCTATAATTGATTACATGAAGTCTCATATGCATGAGAAGAAGGTTGTTCTTGCTAATATCCAATCTTGGTTATTAATTGTAGTAGTATGTTGGTTAATACTTTTAGGCACTTGTGTAATTACTGAGCTAAAACTTGTATTAGCAAGGGGATGCTAGAAGGATAAGGAAGATTAGTTAAAAAAAAAAGTGAAGAAATGCCATTAGTAGTTGGGCATTGGGAAATGAAGCCTACTTCATGGGTTGATGCTAACAATTATTTTTCTAAATTATTATACCACTTTTGTGTAGGTTTGAGTCATCATGAGGATGTAAAGGAAGCATTCCAAAAAAATGCTCAATTGAAGGAAGTATGGTGGGGCATGAGGATAAGCCTCTATTAGAAATTGTAGCTCAAAACCAAAACCTTAAAGGATACTCATTCTCATGTTTTTGATGCATTGAGTCATAATTCTTGTGCTAAGTATGATAGCCTTGACTCATGAGACATGGTACCTTTCAACTTGTAAAAGGTCATTAAGCATGATAGTTTAAAGGGTGGGAGAGATGATGAGGATATCACCTAGCTCTTATCTAATCCTTAATGTATTTATGTGTCTATGTCTTCTTATGTTGACCTTGTTGGTGATGATTCCAGGATGTTTTAACATGGTTAGAGATGTTTGGAGCCTATTTTGATGAGTTCTGAGGGTTGCAAGGTTAATAGGGACTTGCTTTGCAATGTCTAAATGTTCTAGACCTTAAAATAAACATCTTGATTTTTGGCCTTGCCAAGATAGACATCTCCCTTACAAGATAGATATCTCCTCTAAAGTATAAATGTCTTTTCTATGCAAGGCATCTCTTGCAACTCATCTCCACTCAAGCAAGACATCTCCTCTAATCACAAGACATCTACATTAGCAAATAATGGATATTAATTTGTAATTTGGATGTAAAAGAAGATGAAAGATTATATAAGAAGCTATAAGTAAGTGTCCAAGGCTTGATTTTGAGCAAGAGAGTTATGTAAAAGATTTGAGAGGTCTCTTAAGACCTTGTGCAATAGAGTTTAAGTGCAAGGGAGTGCTTGTACTAGGACATTATGTTAATTTGAGTGAGAGGCAAGATAGAGTACTTAAGAGAGGTTGAGAAAATCTCTTTTCAGTATCTTGTCTTGATCATATGCTCCAGGTGTGAGCAACTGAAGATTGAAAGGGGATATGTGTGACCTCTAAAATCCTTAGGAGAGATGTTAGGTGGGCTTGGCTCCTCAATCTTAATGTATTTTTCTACATTTTAAGAGTTATCTTAATAAAAGGGAAAATTTTCTCCATTCTTTTATGTTATTCTTATTTACTAAGCTTAATTTACTTAAGAAACTTGTGAAATGGATCCTTTTGGGATCTATTGAGGTGGGTTCCATACCATAATATAGTAAGGTACTTTGACAAGTACGAGTGTCAACATTTCCACCCTTCTCAACTTTTTTGAAGCTATTTTACTTTGTAAGAGAAATCTCATTGAAAATTTTTTATAGCAAAAGAAGAACATTTTAAGAAACTCCTCGTCATTAATGAAGGACATTAATATTTATACTATGGCAAAAAAGGGACAATAATACTAACAATAATAATTAATATACATCAATGCAATGTTGTGTTAGTATGTGTACTAATAAAATTCAATATATGATGTTAGCTATGTTGCCAATGAAATTTGGGGTATGGTACCAATCCAAAGGATTTTTTTTTATATGTATCATGTGATAATAATGGTGATAGTATACAATTTTTATTGGTTGCTTTTTTTTTGCATTAAATTTTATTAGGTTCTTTCGATAGAGTAACCTTGTTAACAATGATGTATTACCACTAAGTCATGGGTTTAGTGAATAATCCTGAGTTGTCAAATTGTAATTAAACTATATATTTCTTAGTATATACCTTCACTATATTACAAATTGTTGTAGGTGACTAAAATTCATAGACATGACCTATAAAACTCATAGTCTACTAGCTTAGATATATATATATATATAAATTGGCCAAGATGATTTTTAAAAAAATGATGTTAATAAAGCCTGACTACTGAACGAGGTAACATGATAACTAAAAATTGAATCACTCACCCCTCCTCTGTTTCTCTACCACTTACCCAATTTAGTTTTAGCCTCTCAGTCAAGTTTGCTCTTTCTTTGTTTGTTCATAGCATTTTTACTAAAAAACGCCATGAACAAACAAAGAAAGAGCAAACTTGACCAATAAGGTAAAACTAAATTGGGTAAGTGGTAGAGAAACAGAAGAGGGGTGAGTGATTCCCTTTTTAATTATCTTGTTACGTTGTCCACTAGTCGAGCTTCATTAACATCATTCTTTTTTAAAATCATCTACGTCAATTTATAGGTATATATATATATATAAGCTAGTGGAGTGGTTTCGCAGGCTATGAGTAGAATTTAATTATTTTTTTTATTTTTTAAGTTATCATCACTATTTGCATTCCAAATAATATATAC
>MNCI01017535.1:352312-370001 GCA_015680685.1 Gnetum montanum
ATTACCCACCATTTATATAATAAATATTCATTATTACCCACGTCAAGCCCTACACGTGAGGGAATACGAAGAGATGAATGGGAAGCCCAAAGGTCAGGGGGCATTAATTGAATAAAGATTCGGCTCTCTTGCAGTGACTCTTTGGCTCCCTTACAAGTGGTGCGTGCATGTGAAGGAATACAAAGAGATGAATGGGAAGCTCAGGGGTTAGGGAACATTAATTAAGTAGAGATTCAACTCGCCTGCACTGATTCTTTAGCTTCCATGCATGTGGCACATGTGTGTGAGGGAATACGAAGAGATCAAACTAAATTAGCATTGTAACATATATTTGTAATGCATATTCATTCATGGAGATATAAAAAATCACATTACAAATGCATAAATAATGTTATTATTATATCACAGGCTTTTGTATATTGACATTATTGTTACAATGAATAAGATATGAATGATGCTAACACCTCATTCATAATTTTTATATTATAATTATTGTGGAATCTAATAAATGTTATGAGATTATTATAATTAGAGCAATAAACCATAATTATAATTTGAGATATTATGGATTATAAGATTCATTCGAACTGTAAACATTTCATAATAAATAAAGCCAAGATATGATGAAATATTACTCATAATCCATAATGTTAGAGATATTATTTATTCATCCATAATGTGAACCCATAATTATTATATTTTGATTAGCATTGTTCATAAGATATATATAATGAAATGATTATAAATAACCGACTTTATTTATGTTGAAGTGTTTATAATCATTTATGTTTATGATTATAAATATATCATTATATATAACTGAGATTATAAATAACCAAGATAAATATAATCATTGGCTCCTTTGCAGTGACTCTCTGGCTAGGGGAGATTTATAAATAATTGGTTATTTATAATTATGGTAAGACATGTGCGTCAATGGAGAGCTCGTCATCGTTTTTTTTAACATTGGCTAGGATCATCACAGCATGATCTTGCTGGAGATCTTCCTGGGGTCTAGGCTACTAGAGGTGCAAAAGTTCTCGTTTTTAAAATTTGCTAGGTTAACAACTATATCATCCATTAGATTCCATCAATCAAGGAATATGTACATAAAGAAAAGGCCTCACTACATGCAAGAAGGTAAGAAAAAATTATCAAATTTGAACTCTTTAAGTCCTCCCAATAAGTAAGAAAAATTGTTAAAATTATGTCCAAAGTTAGGTTGACATCTTAAATTGGCTAATAATTTTCATGTGCTAGTAAAAATGCTAATGCTTTTGTATTTTATTAAAAAGCATATTGCAAATGAAAAAGCAGTTACAATCGTAACAACTAAACACATCTACTCCATGGTAACTGCTGAATTTCAAAGCACAGCCATAGAAATGATAAAACCTACACAAAATATACAAAGAGATAAAGAGAACATGAACTTACAAATGTTCCTTTACATTGAAAAAGTGTGTATTAAAAGAAAATTACTCAAGATAGTAGCAGAAAATTACAATTTTAGAATTCCCTATCACTCCAGAAAGCATTGAAAAAAGAATAGAACCAAACTTTGAAATATTTTTGCATTGGGAATGCGAATGTATAGGAAAGTATGCTAAGTAGTAATGATAGAAGAGCTCAGCTTGAAGTGAAACTATAAAAATTACACAAAATCATCAAAATGTAATGTTCAACATGTTACAACTCACTATAAAAAATTAACAAAAACACACATAAAAAAACTAGTAGAAAGTTTGTTTCTAGAAAGAGATTCCAATAACCAAAGGCTATTGTTGACATAAAAAATTTAGAAGACCCTTCCTTTCAAGCTACAACTTCAACTGTTGCCATTACTGTCCTTAAAATGTCTCTGGCTCTACCCCTCATCTTGTCCCTGCCTGCAAAATTTTATGCTTAAAACATATATTCAGATAAAGCTACTCAAGAAACATATTGGCCTAATTCATATATAAATTTTATCAAAAAAAGAAACCTAAATGAAGAGATCTTTTAGCTATCATAATAAAAATTGTATTATGATTCACACTTTCTCTACCTCTGGGGTCCAAGTTACCATAGGTGTAGAAGTTTGCATTTCCATCGCTATCGAGGCTAATGTTTCCAGCATAGATGTGTGAGATTTGGATCTTTTAGTAGCATTTCCCCAGAGTAGAGTGAGGTTCTGGCATACTCGCTGCCATCAGAGAGCACCATGATAGCTGGGAAGTCACAGTGCTAGCAACAATGGTCATGATTCAGGAAACAAGATTTAAGGCGATGTCAACGCTCTATCTAGAGTTTCTGATCAAGCAAGCGACAAAGATATAGCAGTGGATTGTAGCAGTGAAGGCGTCAATGGTGATGCTATTGGTATAGTACTGCTACGAGTTGTCACCAAGCGAGAGTGAAAGCATGTCAATGTCGTCGAACAAAGTGGCATCCATGGCTGCAAGGATATCAGAGCTAAAGCAGCCATAGTCCCATCAGACTTTGTAGATGGTGATCCATGCAAGCCAAGCCATGCTGCGGGTAGTGTCGTTGGTATAGCTGAGCACACTAACATTGACCACGATGTTGCCGAAGATTGTTGATGACGTGTGCATGTTATGGCCCTTGGTGTTGAGCAAGGATGCAATAAGGACCAACTGGCTTACTGCCTTATTGCTACCTTGGTTGAAGAAGCACATGTCAATGAGCTTGTTATTGCAGTTGAAGCATGGGCCACCATCGTAGGTGCCTTTCTAGCGCTCCAACAAAGCTCCAAAGCTAGCATCATCGAAGCTGGTTGAATTGGGTTAGGCGGCCTGCAACAACAGCAGACGAAGACAAAGACAAAATAGAAATGGAATTCTTATTCCCATTTCCATTCCTATTCTGCATTTAGTTGTGTTTGGCCCTTTTATATGTGCATCGGGAATACAAAAAGCTATGGCTCTTTGGTTCACATTTTGCGCAACGGAATACGAAAAGGTGTGGCTTTTTTATTCATCTTTTTTCCCATTTTTTTGGATCTTACGTGGCGCATGATGTGTAGGACTTTACTTGGAGGGCGACAAATCCACTCCCCCCTTCTCCCCTATCTACAAGATGAGTTGGCCTCTCAACCAAAAAGATATCTACAATTAATACCAAAATGTGGGATATATCCCAGTGTAACATTAAAGTTGATTCAAAATTTGATGGGACATTTAATCTAATAAATAGTATTATACTTTTATTGATATTTAAATTTACTATATTGTTTATTACTAATTTTGATGCCATCCAAAACTGAAGTTTTTATATTTGATTTTTCATACTAATTGAGGTGTTAGATGAAAAAATTGGAAAAAGCAGCTACTAACATGGATGGATATATTTTAATCTAATTTTAATTTATTCATATTTTTCAGATCCAATTTATAAAAAAGACTGACAATTTGCCGATCCAATCCGATTTTTCAATGTATAATAAAAATGTATAATAAAACCGTAACTATGATTCTCCGTTATTCTCTCCGGACATGTAGCTCCGGTTACAGTAACGCCCTTATCGCTGTGGCTTGGCTTGTCTTTTCACATTGTTAGTGAGGCATCGTCTTTAGTGCTGCCAAAACCATTACCCTGCTCAAAGAATTTATTAATTAAGTAAATACAAATCGAATAAAGTATAGCAGGAATCGGAAATATTTTTTTCATTAGATTTGTTAGCCATTGGGAAAATACATTTTGCACTAATGCCGCGTTCAACGTTGAATTTTAATTTAATCACTTGTTGCTTCAATGGATAAGTTTTCTTCTCTTTTATTCCCCCATTTTCCTTCAATTCAAACATGCTTTGCCATTTCTACTGAGAAGTCTTTCGGCTTCTCAACACAAAAATTTCTTTTCAGGTGAAACAGCTACCTTTCCGAAGAAAAACCTAAAATGCTTAGGTGACAAACTTGAATGAAAATGTTATCCAACTCAAAATATTTAAAATCTTTCGAGTAAAATGTTATTAATAAATTATATTTTGTGCAAAAATTGTTATTTGAAAATATTATGGCACAGCAAATAACATAACAGAGAAATAAAACTTAGTAAAATGGACTCTGAGCAAAACACGCTAGATAAACAAGAAAGCAAATTTGCAACCTTTACATCTTCAAAACTCAACTTTTACATCTTCAAAACTAAAGAGATACACAAAGATGCTTATAAACATCACAAGTCAATTGTTTCACACAGCAACCTTTACACAAGAGACCACACATTCTTAACTCACTCACCATAAACATTCCTAACTGGATTTAAATAGCCACTTACAAAAACAACCAATAATTAACTCAGACATTTCTTTACTTTTTTCTTTTACAACAAGTTTTATATATCTTAATTCTTTTTTAGAAAATTCTAAAACTAACAAACAGTAGAAGAGAAATGTGAAGTTCAATTGCAAGTTAATTACAAATTTTGTCTTCGCATCTCTAACAATCTCAATACTTCATGCCTTCCACAACATAATATGCAGAAAAATCAAAGGTGCACACAACTCTCTAAGGAGCATCTTTGCATAAAACATCCTAACAGACTCTCAAGCCAAAACTACATGAGATAGCATTACATCAACATTAACAAATACTATACCAAAAAATCATAACACATGTGAACACAAAACTTGAACAAAACAAAAAAGACATGCAACTCATACTTTAACATAATAAGATGTCTCTTCAATAGCAACAAATCCCTAAGACAACATCATATCTCAAAATAGAGCAATTCCTTTTCACATGTCCAATCTAATGACAATGGTAGCATCTTGATCTCTTTTCTTTTTCATCCATTTCATATATCAATGAGAATAAAAACCAAGACATTTTTACTATATTGTACACACAACTCTCATTAAAATAATCTACATTGAAATAGAAAAAAACAATCAGTAAATAATCCACCCTGTAATACCTTTTGTAGTCCACTAATAACAAATATTGCACAACTTAACTTCACTTAACCTTGCTCTAGTATGCGTAGTGCAAAATTGGTTATTGGACAAAAAATAACATAACAATAGAGATAAAACTTGGAGAATGGAGGGAGAGAGAAACAAGGGAGATAAACAAGAAAGCAACTATGCAACTTTTACAAAATTTTTAAAACTACAACATAAACAAAGATATCTACAAAGATCACAAGTCAGTTGTTTCCACATAGCAACCTTTACAGAAGAGACTGCACACTCCCAACTCACTCACTATAACCAACCCAAGATAAATTTAAATAGCCATATCAAGGGTTATAATAATAAAAACAACCAATAATTAACTTAGACATATCTTTATTTTTCTCTTTTATAACAAGTTTTAGATATTTAACTCTTTTTTAAAAAATTCTAATTAACTCTTCTTTAGAAAATTCTAAAACCAACAAATAGTAGAAGAGAAAAGTGAAGTTCAATATAAGTTAATTACAGATTTTGTTTTCACATCTCTAACAAATGTTACAGATAAAAAAATAGTCGAAGTTCAACGCAGGTTAATTACAAATTTTGTTTTCACATCTCTAACAAATCTTACCGATAAAAAAGTAGTCCCTTTCAAAAATGTTTGCTTCACTAAAATAAAAATATCATTCAATATGAATTTTAAGTTGAAAGATCAAAATCTCTTTGCTCTAGAGTCTACGTTCAAAATTTTTACTTATGGGTCCGTTTAACCATGGAAGATTAGATGAGAATTTTCTATGAAATATCCAAAATCTTTCTGCTCTACTCAAATTTAAAATGTTGCCTGAAAGATCAAAATTAGGTACCTTACCATTAAGTTAACAAAGTTTCAGTAAATTTTGGTTTAAAACAATTACATAATTTTAAATTTTTTAAATTTTAAATGTTAGTAACAGCAAAGTAATTTTCTTAATAATATTTTTAAAACTTATATCTTGTATATTTTCTCAATGATATTTTCCCAGTGTTTATAAACTTAATAAACTTTCAGTTTCAAAAAAAAGTCAAGGTAGCATCCTCCAGATAACATGTTGTGATAGCATGCGATTGAACATTTTACATTTGTAGAAATAAGTCATGGACTAGCCATGGTATAGAACTTTCTTTTTTTTTGGAAAAAATCGAGCAAATTTTTATTCCCAAAAAACAACTATACACCAGTATAGCACAGGCCAGAGAGCTGCTGACCCGACACCAACAGCGGACCCAAACCCCAGGGCCCCCCACAAGTCCTGACCACCTCAGGGCATCCCTGTTAGTGAGTGATATGTCTGATCCCCAATCCCTTAAACAGTATTTTGGACCAAGCCGGGCATGTCCCAACTACTCCCCCTCCCCCCCCCTCCCACTTTACTCGGGGGGCCTTTGGGATGTTCGTGGTTAGAGCCCAGACTCTCCTCAAGGGTTTGGAGGTCCGGGAACTGCTCGCCTGGGTCAGCAGCTAGGCGACAACGATTTTCTTCAATTATCTGGGCAATACCTATCATGTGGTCTCTGATAATGTTCTCGATCCATTACAGCATTTGGTTGTATGATTGCGGGGGCAGGGTCGGTTTCTCAGAAAGCGTTCCCTCAGCAACCAGCGACGGCCCCCTGTCATAAGACGTTTGCCCCGCTATGTGTTCTCTAGGGTCGGCGTCTTTAGTTGACGAATCCCTCCGTAGGTCCTAGGCCAGCCTGCCCCCTGCACAACCTTCTCTCATAGGGTCCTGGGGGGTCATGGTTGTAGGCCCAGCCAAGACCGCGGTATCCCAAACCAAATGACCGCATCGCCCCCTCCGCCGTTGATACACCTACATAGGTCGAAGCAGTAGTCGAAGTAGCAGGATCAGACTGCCAGACTGCCAAAGAGCACGTATCACCCTCGAGTGTTGGCCAAGGCGTCCTCATTGCAAAGACTCCCAAAAAAAGTGGGGGAGGTTGACAAGAGTCTCGGTGCGCATGCACTTGAGAAACATGAAGTGTACCTCGTTGAGCTTGTGATGTGAACCCAACTAAATGAAGTAACTCTCTACCAGCATCGCTGCGGTGCCCTAGGTGGGCGAGAGGGCTGACCCCTGGATGTGGCCGTTGGCCATCCAGGGGATGGAGCCTCGAAAGAACTCAACAGCATCGAACCGCACCACCGGGGGAATCCGGTCCCCTGTTGCAAAGGCACTAATCGTCATGGCCAAGGCATCCACAATCACCTAGATTTGGCATCCGCGGAACATTGTGAACTGCCTGTTCCAGTTTGTGTAGAACAGTTGGATGTCTAGCTCCGGGTCCACCGTGATGCGTTGTAGCAATTAAAACACCACAAAAATTTTAGCAACACTTCCAGACAACTTCAGAGCCTATGAAATAGCTTCAAGCAACCCACCATGGAGTAAGCAAGGTCCACCTGAGGCCCCACAGATCACTATGGCAAGTGTCGATGTCAAGAATCATCAGTTTCAAGGTCAAAAAATGTAATTTTGGCTAAGTACAATGTGCTTGCGTTGTGCTTACGCTACACAACGTAAGGATCAGCGTCACCAACTTTTGGGGCCCCAAAACTGAATCAAAATAGGCTGAAATCAAGCACAAGGATCACCCATGACCTTCACCAAGGTCCCTTGCAGCTCCCAGCCTCTAAAAAATCAAAATTCAGGCCTTAAATGAGGTATTTTCAGTTGATTACGCTGGGGCTACATTTTCTTACGATGCACAGCGTAAGCATCAACATAAACATTATTCACAGCGTAAATACTATTCATCGCGTAAACACTATTCATTGTGTGAACACTATTCACAGCGTAAACACTATTCATCGCATGAACACTATTCATCAACTTCCAGAAAAATTTCAAAAAATGATAGAAAATTTTCAACATTAGCAACTTCCAGAAAATTCTAGAAAAATTTTAGAAAAACTCAGGGACAAAGAAGTTTCAAGCAAGACAAGTCAAATTTCTCTTGTATATTTCATTGTAAATTTTTATTTGTGGGAGAGTTAGGCCCTCATGGTCTGAATTAAATGTACTTTCATGGGCTTTAATAACCCATAAATTGTAAAATGCGATGCACCTGGTCAAGAATGTAGCTTGCTGACACACATCCAACTCTCGCCAGCACACATCCAACCCGAACACAACTATCCATTGGATACATGTCACTAGATCCGCTTTCCTTTCATCTCCCAGCCGTTGATTCCATTCTGGAAATTCTGTGCCGGGGCTCGGCCCAACCCTATAAATACCCTGTCAATTCACATGAATTGGGGAAGGCAAAAATTGGAGAGATTGAATATTCTAAGAGAGGACAGAACCTGCAATCCTTGGGTGCTCAGCACACCTAACTATTGGCATCCAAGCATTTCTCACGTTCATCATATCACATCATCGCATCATCACTTCAGACATCATCTCGGGGCTTAGTGCTTGACCTGCCATCCACACGTGCAGCTACACTTTGACCGGTGCATACCTTTTTATTAAACAATAAAATACAGTTCATTGCCTCCCATTTACATTATTTACTTCAGTTTATGCTTTGTTTACAATATAGCTCTGTTTACGCTTTATTTATAATTTAGTACGCTCTGTTTACATTTCGTATCGTTGTTTGCATTCCGTTTACATCCCATTTACGATAACCCCAGCGCTAGCCGTAGCTTACGCTCAGGGAAGTCCTTGGTTGATTTGTGTGCAGACCATCCAAGGCACTCTGCCTTCGTCTACTTTTCAGCTTGTCCTCAAGCGAAGGCAGGGACAGCTGTGGTTTCCTAATGACCTTTCGGTGTTTGTTTCCCTTCCAGCCTCACACCAACGATTTAGGTCAGTCTAGTTTTTGGCGCTAGAATGAGGGCCTGACTTGTTTTTTGTTTAATTGAAACGCTGATCACATTACCTATTCAAATGTTGCCCAAATCAAGTGCTGAAACCACATGCTTACGCTGCTACAGTGTTTATGCTGCTACAGTGTTCACGCTACTACAGTGTTTATGCTGCTACAGTGTTCATGCTGCTACAGTGATTACGCTGCTATAGTGTTCATGTTGCTATAGTGTTTACGCTACTACAGTGCTGCTACAGTGTTTTTCAACAAAAACACACAAAACGCATCTATTTCAAAGCTGAATTCATTGTAATTCGCACCTAGATAAATTTTCAATGTTCACACGCTGGACACTTAGACAAATTTTTAGTATTCATGCGCTGCCTGTTGGTCTAGTTTGATTAGTTTGGTCATGTAGTGTTTGTGTCACAGTGACACTGTAACTGCATGCAATCCAACTCCATTCGTCTACCCCAGTCCACTCACGTTTATCATGGAATCCTCCCAAGTTAACCCAGTAACACTACCGATTACTGACTTTGGGGCTGAAGCTTCAAACCCTGTGACTACTATAGAATCCATAACCTTTATTGAACACATAAATCCTCAAGGCCCTACACGCTAATCCCTCAGGCTACAGGGTAAAGGTCCTATTCACACAACTCTTACACCTGAATAGTATAACTTTATCTGTGTCAAAATCCAAGCCAACCTACCCATTGATCGTGTAGAGAGGAAAGCTAAGCGAGAATATGAATTTATCCACAAAGGAGGACATGAGTTTATCCCTTCAGCATTTGACATAATCCCACTATCTGAAAACCATCATAAACTCATATCCCAGCTTCTTATGGCTAGAAGTCAAGCCTTACAACTACCTCCCATAGAGCCTCAAGATGAAGAAGATGACTTTGCAGCCCAATCTGAACATGGAGAATCATACCATACCATTAGCCCCCATGCCCACACAAACCCATTATTCCATCCTTTCCTGGAAGAAACTGTATTTTCTTCTTCATCCGCAAACACTTGAGCATCTGTTCCCCATTCCATTCCTATCTTCTCTGTGCTCAATAACATTCACTCTGATGCATCCACTTCCATCATTCCTCCACTAGTGCAGTCCCAAAAACTCCCTCCCCAAACCAACACAGGGTCAATCTTCCAACCTCAAGTAATTAGAATGCCATCAGTCATATCAGCTTCCACATCCATCCATTACATACCCCAGGTGCAGATTCATGGGGCACCATTGATTACTCCAACCCAACATGTTCAAGGTGTTACCTCACAACCTATGGCTGGGCAGTGGGTTCCACTTATAGTCTCAGTCCTGAATACCATCCCACCACAACAAATGTTAGCCCAACAACCTTCCTTTCCACAAACAATGCAACAATTAAATCATTATCATCCACAATCCACTCAATCCACTAGTTTGCCTACTGCCCAAGAATGGGCAGACACACAAAAAATGATGCCCTCCTTGGCAGAAGGATTAAAACGCCTTAAAAACTTTGAACAATGAGGAAGTCAAAGTAGTAGATTTCTCTCAAGATAACCCAATTGACCCCTCAGTTCCACCCTTAACCTTGCCAAAAGGAGTCTCGTTACCTCAGTTGACCAAGTACAATGGAGAGGGAGACCCAAATGCCCACCTGGTGATATTCCGAACCAAAAGTCTTTTACTTCAAGCATGGACCCATGTAATTTTGTGAGTGTTTGCAATGTCCTTAACCGGAAAAGCCTTAGACTGGTACCGATCTTTACCCCGTAGCTCCATATCTTCTTTAGAAAATTTATTCCATTAGTTTGTCACCCATTTCAAGTACAATTTGAAACTTGAAGCCACGTTAGATAGCTTGATTCAAGTTAAACAAGCGCCATTAGAGCCAGCATAGAAATTTATCCAAAGGTGGAGTGCAGCCTTAAACAAACTTCATGAACCTATCCCCAAAACATATTTACTCACCATCCTTAAGTCGGCCATGAATGACTTTATTAAGTCAAAACTATACTACCTGAAAGCCCGCACATTGAGCCAAGCATTTATGCAAATCAAAGACATAGAAGAAGCGGCACAAACAAGTAATGACCTAACCTACTCAACCTTTAGGAGCCAACACACGAGGAAAGATAAATCCAAAACAACGGTAGCAGTAGTGACTGAGAGAAAACAACCTGCTATCCCAAACAACTATGAAAGAACCACACCTACTCATACACCTGAAAATTCCTCAACTAGAAACAACAACACAAGTCATGCCCGTACCTTCGAAAGGAAAGACCTGGTTCAATACAGACCATTTCCCATGAAGCCTTCACAACTACTTGATCAACTTCTAAAGGCCAGGCTAATTCAACACAAACAAATGTCTCCTACGGCCTTGCAAAGACATGATCGCTTTTGCGAATTAGCCAAAAATCCAGCCTTAGCAACAGCCAACGAACCTCCCATTCCAAAAGGCTTTAGGTTGGATAGATTTTGTGAGTATCACCAATGACCTAGCCATTGAACTGATTACTACTTTACGTTGAAACAAGACATACAACGCATGATTGATAGGGGCGAAGTAGTATTTGATGGGGCGAACCTAGTAAGACCTCAAAACCAATCCATGGGGGTCTACAAGGATCCTCTCAATACCAATGATGCACTATATGTGATTAATACTATCCATATGGAAAATAGACAAGACGTTCCGCGAAGACCTTTTGTGATTCAGAGGCCTTTAGAAAACACACCTACCCCAACATCTCCTCAAGCCCCTTTCATCATCCACACGTCTCCCATGCCACAAAGACCATTCGTCATCCACNTATGTGGATGACGAATGGTCTTTGTGGCATGGGAGACGTGTGGATGATGAAAGGGGCTTGAGGAGATGTTGGGGTAGGTGTGTTTTCTNGCCAAAACACCTTGGTGCACAACCCGCCTCCACTTCTCGATGACCTTTGTGAGAATGTCTTGTCGATAGGCTAATAAGAGAGTGCTTGGAAAAAGAAAAAAGAGAGCACATGGAGGGAGAAAATCATGGACACGAATTAGGACTACCAAAGCCTACACCACTAAACACCGTTCCCATGAGTCTGTCCGTTAATGAGCCTAGTACAAGTCACCAAAACAAAGATGAAGTCGTGAGTCATATCCCAAAACCAGCATCCTCAGCTACTAATGTAAAAACCCCTCCACGAGAAATAAGAATGTTGGGTCAAATGGACCAAATCTTTACGAATAAGAATGTCCCAAAGGGTAAAGACCTAGCAAATGCATTGACCCAGGTCACACAAGCCTTAAAACAAAAGAATACTTCTTTAAGTTTGTATGACCTAGTAATGACTTCACCAGTACATCGAGAGGCTCTCGTACAGATCCTAACTTCAATTCCTGTTAGTGAGGATCTTCCTACAGATGAACCATCCATTTATGTAGTATTATTCCCACAACTTCAAGAATCAAAGACCACATCCTTAGAGTTCCGTGTTAAGATCATTAAGCTAGATGAGAAAACAGGGGAAATCACCACGACCCCTATGTTCATAAAAATACAGGTTGATCATTTCAAAATACATCGAGTGCATGTCGATGATGGTGCGGTAACAAATGTAATACCTTTTTCTATCATTGAAAAATTGGGACTCACTAAACAAGTACAGCCCACAACAACCTCTTTCTTGAGATCTTTCAGTGGTTCCTGTATGGGAGTGAAAGGCATGGTTACCTTAGATTTCATAGCCGATGACCAATTTCCTACATCAGCTGAATTCATAGTGGTTGATGAAATGCCAAGGTTTAATCTAATCCTAGGACGTCCTTGGCTAGCTCAACTCAAAGCCATATCCTCACCAATCCATCGAGAGATCCACCTACCTTACGAGGGAGGTGAGATCATCATACATGGGGATACAACAACATCGATCACTTCCTCGTACCTTGAGGTAGGTCAAGGGTCAGAAATTGAGTTCATTAAGCCTAAACAAGAAACCATGAACATACATCAGAACATGAACCCAACGTTGACTCACAATCCAACTAGCACTGAAAAAACACAAGAAGACGCAGACATAGGATCCATTCCTAATGATATCTCTTGGTCAGAACTACCCTTTGACATCACTGATGAAGGGGAAGGTGATTATAAAATCATACCCATATGCCCAACCCCACATGTTAAGCTACAAAAGATCAAGAAACAACTCAACAACTAGAACGAATGATACGAACTATTCGAAATGACGTTAAACTACGAACTCTTTGAAATGATGTTAAACTACGAACTATCCTAAATGACGTTAAACTACAAACTGTCTGAAATGACGTTAAACTACGACATGTCCAGTATGACATTAAAACTGCCAACAAACATCCGCAATGACATTAAACTAGCCATGGTCATAAATGGTCAGTTTCATTTAAAACTTCTTGAAAATGTTAATACTTTTGGCCCACCATGGCATAAAACTGGTAATCCTTTCTTTAACAACAGATGCAATAGTCCATCAAGACTTTAAACTAATGTACCAAGCCTGAAATGGCTTTAAACTAGAGCCAACAAGTTACAAATTTACAAACTCTCATCATTTTACATTGAATTTTCACTTATAGATTACAAGTTATGATTTAGATTCTTGCACGGTCGTTGCTTTCTTTTCCAAGTATTTACCTTACATCTCACTTTACACTTTAAGAATTTATGTTACATTTAGTGGCACACATATACTCTGGAAAACAAAGGAAAACAAAAAAAACATGAGAAATAACAAAAATATTTACATGAAACATCAATATGACGAAAGAATGCAACTATTTTCTACCACAATTAAATTCAGTCCATTACATTAGTCTTTATACATTCCACCAGCTTAGTTATCCTATGTTCGTTTACACTTTGTAACTCTCCTACTGAGGGAGTGTCTCTTATTTTGCTCTTGTTTTAATTGGCAGGAGCGAGCATCATGGCCACCAACAACATCCTCTTAGTATTGTCTCTCAATGGACCATATGGAGATGTAGAAAGAGTGATCCGCCTAGAATCTTTGGATCTAAATCCATCCACCTATACTGATTTGATATCCTCCACTCAAGAAATGTCAAACTAGCCTAAAAATGTAGCTAAAACTATAGATCTAGAAGCTAACAATATCACTGAAGATCCTCTGGTTGAAATCCCCATTACCACAGTCAATGACGAAGCTAGAACCTTGAAACTAAGTGCCTTAATGGATCCACAACTCATAGGCAACATCACTCAGGTTTTAAAAGACAACATAAAAACGTTCGCATGGTCATATATAGACATGTCGGGACTAGACCCCCGGATCATCCAACATAACATTATTCTTGATGAAAAAATTAAACTAGTAAAGCAAAAAGCACGAAAGGTTAGACCCGAAGTAGCATTAGTAGTCTGCCCTGAAATCACAAAGCTCTACCAAGCCAGTTTCATCTGAGCCGTTGACTATTCTGATTGGGTATCAAACATTGTTGTATTCTCCAAGAAGAACGGTAGTATATGTATATGCATAGACTTCCACGATCTCAGTGTAGCCACTATAAAAGATGATTTCCAATTACCCAACATTGATCAACTTATTGACACAACAGCTGGGCATGCACTGTTATCCTTTATGGATGGATTTTCAAGCTACAATCAAATAAGAATTAATCCAGAGCATTAACTTAGGACAACTTTTATGACACCTTGGGGGACATTTTTTTATGCGATGATGTCATTTTGCCTTAAAAATGCAAGTGCTACATATCAGCGAGCGATGACATACATATTTAGTGACTACATGCTCAATTTGCTCAATGATTATGTTGATGATATAGCGGTCAAATCTAAAACAACTGGACAACATGCAAAAGATCTGGACTTAGTGCTTAAACATTGTCTCAAATATGACCTTAGGCTCAACCCAAAAAAGTGTGTCTTCGGTGTTAAAACGAGCAAAATTCTTGGTTTCCTAGTTTCCGAAACAGGGATACAGGTAGACCTTGATAAGGTTAAAGAGATAACCAATATGTAACCACCAAGAAACCTTACCGAACTACGCAGCCTCCAAAGTAGGCTGCAATCCATTAGATGCTTTATCAAAAGGCTAACGGATAAGTTGAGTCCCACGCAACATCTATTATGAAAGAATGTACATTTTCAATGGACTCAATAATGCCACGAAGCATTTGAGAACATAAAACAAGAGTTGGCCCAGCTACCAATTGTTTATCCTCCACAAAGTGCAAACCTTTCTACATCTATCTTGCAACTTTCGGTTCTTCCATCGCATCTATGCTTTGTCAAAAATGTCAAGATGGGGCTGAGATCCATGTATATTATCTAAGCCATGCTTTAATAGCCCATGAACAACGATACAACGACGTAGAAAAATCATGCCTCGCCCTCATCTTCTCTTTGAAGAAATGGCAACATTATCTCTTCCATAATTAAGTTTACATCATTTGCAAGGATAATGTTCTCCGGGCCATCACTAATAACATCTATGAATCAAGTAGGTTAGCTAGGTGGAAAGCAATGATTGCAAAATTTGATTTACACTATGTCACTCAATCTTCCACAAAAGGTCAAGCAATAGCCATGCAACTAACCGTCTCGCCGACACATCATCAAGCAACGATAAACTATGAATTCCCATATGAAAATATTGACAATATAGACACCATACCTGATGATTATGAGGCAATCCTCTACTTTGATGGAGCCTCAAACTCTCAAGGAGGAAGTGCCGCAGCTATTTTAACATACCCCTCTGGAGAAATCCAACCTTTCGCCTACCGCTTAAACTTTCCTTGCACCAATAACATAGCAGAATACGAAGGTCTTCTTAGAGAACTTCAAGTAGCGTTAACTTCGGGAATCTCGCACCTTGTAATTTGAGGTGATTCGCAATTAGTTATTAATCAAGTCACTAAAGTCTATGCATGCAAAGCTCTCCATTTGCAATCATATTGTAATTTGACTAAACATCTAGTGAGGCAACTAATAGAAGTGGATATACAACATGTCCCTAGAAGCAAAAATACTGTCACTGATGCACTTGCCACACTAGCCTTAAACATGACACCTGAAATGTTTCATGCATTGCCTAATTCTATAACTAGTTGTGTCGAACCTATAATTAACACTCTAAATGAAGTACCTATAGCATCTATTAGTACAACACATGCAATAGAATGGTATGATGACGTAAAAGAGTACCTTCTAAGAGGCGAACCTCCACAACACTTGACAAATGCTCAAAAGGATGTCGTACAAAAACGTTCCCGCCAATACACATTAATAGGTGACACCTTGTGTCGTAAATCATATGAAGGTATTCTACTAATGTGCGTTAGTAGCACTAATGGTCAAACGATCATAGAACAAATCCACGAAGGACTTTGTGGAGGGCACATAGCACCTAAAGCAATGGCAACGAAGATTAGGCATTTAGGCTATTACTAGCCACACATGGAATACAATTGCATCTCAAAGGTTAGAACATGTGACATCTACCAAAAGCATGGTAATTTGATACATGTGCCACCTAAAGAACTGCATACCACACAAATCACATGGCCATTCCAAAAATGGGGTTTAGACTTACTTGGACCAATAACGCCATCATCCTCAACAGGCCATAGCTTCATTATCACTGCAACTGAATATTTCACAAAGTGGGTGGAAGCTATTCCTCTTAGGAAGACCACGTCAAAACACATTTGCACCTTTATAATGGAAAAATTCGTAACTTGTTTTGGTATTTCAATGACCATCGTTATCAACAATGGGCCACAATTTAGCAGTGCAGATACCAAAAGCTTTTCTGAAAGTCTAGGCATTAAACATGCATTTTCGTCACCTTACTACCCACAGAGCAATGGTCAAGCAGAGGCTACAAACAAAACTATCATCATAGTGCTCAAAAAGATGCTAAATCAAAGCAAGAAATGATGGCATGAATAATTAGTCTATGCATTATGGGCTTATAGAACGACACATCAAACCTCCACAGGTAAAACTCCATATAGCCTTGTATACGGATCTAAAACTGTTTTACCTTTAGAATTGCAGGTTCCCTCATTGCGGATAACTCTCTCCAGCCTCCTCGATGAAAGTCAAAACAATGAACTACGCATCGCCGACCTTGACTCGGTAGAGGAGGAACGTGTACGAACACTTGATCAAATTGAATGGTACCAAGAACAACAGAGGCAAAGGCACAAGCACAATCTCCATAAACGCTCGATCAAAGAAGGAGATCTAGTCCTTAAGGCCGCCCAAGAACATCCAGATAAATTCTCAACCAACTGGGAAGGGTCTTATTTAGTCACCAAGACATACAACAATGGAGCATTTAAACTTACTGACATGAACAGAAATGAGTTTGCCAATCCTACAAACCATTTGTACTTGAAAAGGTACTATGTCTGACAAACTTGAGGTACGTCATAGTCCTGGATCATGACTTAAAACTGATACCACAAAAGAGTCTTGGATCATGACTTAAAACTGATACCACAGAGTATTCCTGGCATCATGCCTTAAAACTGATACCACAGAGTAGTCCTGGCATCATGACTTAAAACTGATACCACAAAATAGTCCTAGATCATGACTTAAAACTGATACCACAGAATAGTCCTAGCATCATGACTTAAAATTGATACCACAGAGTAGTCCTGGCATCATGACTTAAAACTAACACAACAAAGCTCTGTCCAATATGACACTAAACTGCTACATCCGTCCGCCATGACATGAAACTAACATCCAGAGTCCACTAAGACTATAAACTAGTTTGCCTCTTCACAGTCCACTATGACTATAAACTAGAAATGCACCGTCTGCTACGACGCTAAACTGGCACTGTCCAAGGGGTTATGACATAAAACTAATCCACAACAGTCCACTAAGACTATAAACTGGTGAC
>MNCI01017535.1:370249-389543 GCA_015680685.1 Gnetum montanum
CAAGTGCTCAAACATGAGCACGGCACAAAAAGCAAGCTCTTTCAAAAAAGACAAAAGAAAAAAAAGAAAGACAAAGAAAGGCAAAAACAAAATAAAAAGCAAACGAGAACAAACAAAAAAGAAAAAGCAAAAAAAGGTCAAAGAGCAAAATGCACAGAAAAGGTCTTCATGATCCCGTTGACATCATAAACAAAAGACTGTTGGCCATTCTCATACAAGCCCCAGGCGAGAAGGCAATTTTCTTGAAAAAATAGTTACACTCATGTCTCAAAAAGACCGTGTTGCACATCATCGCATGGCTTTGGCTGTTCACAACAAGCCCTGTAAACACTCTTTAAGAGTCTTGTTTCTCCAAAGAACGCACCTCCTATGTCTGGGTTTCAAGTCTACTAAAAACCCAACTGTTGACAAGGACCAATGACATAACTTGTTCACAAGAGAGCATTTCTCTCCCACAAATTCCAACAGCAATTTTCACCCTCAATCAACTCCTAGCTTCCTCTAGTTACAACCAATCCCCTTGCATCTTGAACTACATTCCCCCAATGCCAATCCCATGTACTTTTGAAAATGGTGCGATGACATCTGACCCAGGGCTGATGGTTAATGTTTGATGCTTTGTAGTTTATAGTGTTTTGCACTTCTTTGTCGACGCCTCTTGAGTGGATTCCTCCAGGCGTCAACAAAGAGGGGCCAATGAAACACCACAAAAATTTTAGCAACACTTCCAGACAACTTCAGAGCCTCTGAAACAACTTCAAGCAACCCACCATGGAGTAAATAAGGCCCCCTTGAGGCCCCACAGATCACAACGGCAAGTGTCGGTGTCAAGAATCATCAATTTCAAGGTCAAAAAGAGCAATTTTGACTAAGTACAATGTGCTTGCACTGTGCTTACACTGCACAATGTAAGGATCAGCGTCACCAACTTTTGGGGTCCCAAAACTAAATCAAAACAGGCCGAAATCAAGCACAAGGACCATCCATGACCTTCACCAAGGTCCCTAGCAGCTCCCAGCCTCCAAAAAATCAAAATTCAGGCCTTAAATGAGGTATTTTCAGTTGATTACGCTGGGGCTACATTTTCTTACGCTACATAGCATAAGCATCAACATAAACATTATTCACAGCGTAAACACTATTCATCACGTAAACACTATTCATCGCGTGAACACTATTAACAGCGTGAATACTATTCATAGTGTAAACACTATTCACAACGTAAACACTATTCATCACATGAACACTATTCATCAACTTCCAGAAAATTTCAGAAAAATCTTAGAAAATGACAGAAAATTCTCAGCATTAGCAACTTCCAGAAAATTCCAGAAAAATTTTAGAAAAACTCAAGGACAAAGAAGTTTCAACCAAGACAAGTCAAATTTCCCTTGTACATTTCATTGTAAATTTTTATTTGTGGGATAGTTAGGCCCTCACAATCTAAATTAAATGTACTTTCATAGGCTCGAATAACCCATAAATTGTAAAATGCAATGCACCTGGTTAAGAACGTAGCTTGCCGACATACATCCAACTCTCGCCAGCACACATCCAACCCGAACACAACTGTCCATTGGATACATGTCACTAGATCCGCTTTCCTTTCATCTCCCAGCTGTTGATTCCATTCTAGAAATTCTGTACCGGGGCCCGGCCCAACCCTATAAATACCCTGTCAATTCACATGAATCGGGGAAGGCAAAAATTGGAGAGATTGAAAATTCTAAGAGAGGACAGAACCTGCAATCCTTGGGCGCTTAGCACACTTGACTGTTGGCATCCAAGCATTTCTCACGTTCATCACATCACATCATCACATCATCTCGAGGCTTAGTGCTTGACCTACCATCCACATGTGCAGCTACACTTTGACCGGTGCATACCTTTTTATTAAACAATACAATACAGTTCATTGCCTCCCATTTACATTATTTACTTTGGTTTATGCTTTGTTTACAATATAGCTCTGTTTACGCTTTATTTATAATTCAATATGCTCTGTTTATATTTTGTATCGCTGTTTGCATTCTGTTTACATCCCGTTTACGATAACCCCATCGCTAGCTATAACTTATGCTCGAGGAAGTTCTTGGTTGATTTGTGTGCAGACCATCCAAGGCACTCTGCCTCCGTTTACTTTTCCAACTTGCCCTCAAGCAAAGGTAGGGTCAGCTGTGGCTGCCTGATGATCTTTCAGTGTTTGTTTCCCTTCTAGCCTCACACCAACGATTTAGGTCAGTCCAGCAATGTGGTCCATCCCATTTGCGTAACCAATTTCCAGAGATTAGGTTGGTTTTGAATGTCGATAGTGGGTGGCTCGAGATAGGCACGTAGATCCATGACTGCAGTAATTTCACCCCAGAGTCTTTGGAACTGGTGAACCAGCACGGCAGGTGGGGGAATATCTGTCCTGTTGAAAACCTGATCGTTTCTGGCATGCCAGAGGGACCATAAAGCGGCGAGCATCTGTGAATCGCCTGAATAGTCGAGCGGGGGGAGGTCGGCCGTACTCCATAAGTTCCTGGCAACGTGGCACTCATGCAAGAAGTGGTGGTGCATCTCTTCGTATTGATTGCAGATCAGGAAGATGGTGTCGATGTGCATGCCATGTGCCTGCAACCGCATGCGTATAGGGAGTGTCTCGTTCAGGACCATCCACCTGAAAGCCTTAATTTTTCCAGCGGGTGGCCTTTCCACAATCGCGTCCAACAGGGATCTTCCAGGAATTGACGTATGAGAAGCTCCCGGTGGTTTAAGGCGATATCGTCTTCGTGTGTAAGCGTGCAGATGTGCACACAAAGTTTGTGCCAAATTAGGGAGTCTGACCCAGTAGCTACCCAGGGTCGATATTTCCGTAGCAAGATTTGCACCCGTTGGGGGAGGTCGTCGAACAATGAGGAGATTCTGCAGAGAAGCTGCTGCCTACCCAAGGTGGTTTCCACGACAAACTGTAGCATGCTGACACCACCCTCCTGGCGAGGAAGTGTGGTCTTCTCCCAAGAAACCAGATGCATTTTTTGTCCACCCTTTCTCCCAGACCATACAAAATCATGAATGATCGCGTCAATGCATTGAATGACGCCAAACGGCGGAGTGGCCATGGATGCAGCAAATCTCACCATGGCTGCCAGCACCATCGTCGCCAACACGATCTTCCCTTTGCAAGATAGGAACCTATTCGCCCAATGTGCCGTGCGTGTTTGGAGTTTCATTATGAGCATCTGCCAGGTGCATTTTTTGTGCCAGTTGTGCATTGGTATGCCCAGGTACATGTCCTCCGCGCTCCCTAGGACAATCCCCAAGATCTGGATGAACTTAGTGCGAACATTGGGATGGGTACGGGTGATGTATAGCACGGACTTGCCTGGGTTGGGGGTCAGCCCCACTTCCCTCTTCATCCTGTCTAGTGCCCGTAGGAGTGCCTGAGCCTGGGGCACGGCTGCACGGGTGAAGATCATCGTATCATCTAGGTAGTGGGCGGTTAAGCATTTGATTCCATGGATGTCCAACCCCTAAATGCCTTCCTTCGCATAGTAGGTGTGCATGAGGTCCATCACCAGGAGAAAAAGGAGTGGGGATAGGGGATCACCTTGGTGAAGCATGCAGCCTGTCTCTTAGAATCCCCAGAGGTGGCCATCAATGTCCAACGAGTATCGGCCTCCCTTTTGAATCTGGAGGCACAAGTCCACGAACGGTTTCGTGAACCCTTTTGCCTATAGCACTATCCTAAGGGCGGCCCAACTTACGGAGTCATAAGCTTTTGTGATGTCTAATTTGATGCAGAGCCTAGGGAATCTGGCAATTTTGAGAGAGTGCTAGATTTCCTATAGGAGCAGCACCTGATCTTGGATATGATGACCTTTGACGAACGTAGCTTGGTTCTATCCGATTAGACATGGCATGAGGGGTGCCATCCTAGCAACTACCATCCGCGAGAAGAGTTGTAGGAGGGAGTTATAGACTCCAATGGCACAAAAATGCCCTGGGGATGTGGGATTAGCCGTCTTGAGGAGTAGAACCACGTGGGAGTAGTTGATTTTCTTACGGACCTATTGCCAAGCGAGCATACGATTAAAGGCATCTAGCATATTTGGCCCAATCAAGTCTTCGAACTCACGAAAAAATTCGATGGGCCATGCATCCGGCCTTGGGGCTTTATTTGTCGGCATGGCCTACAAAGCAGTATGGAGTTTGGTGCGAGAGAAAGGTTGCATGAGGCGCTAGTTGTCAGATGGGGTGAGGGTCTATGGTATAGAGATGGAGATGGGGTCCGTGGGTTGCCAGTTCCAAACCTACTACCAATAGTGTAGCAGGTTGTCTGAGCCAGAAGATGAGTGAGGTTGTTCCCCATTACCTAGGCCTTGAAGCAGGTGTTGCAATTGATGGTGAGTCCCCTGATGTGCCTTAGCCGCAGCAAAGAAGAATTTCGTATGTCTGTCGTCAACCTTGAGCCACTGTATCCGAGCCCTTTGACACCAATATTCCTCCTCTTCTTATTCTAAGGTTTGCAACTCCACTAAGAGGGTGAGTTCCTCTTGGGCTAGAGTGGTTCGGCGCTCTTGTTGGTTCTGGATGTCTTGTAGGTGTGATTGCAGTTGTGTCCAATACCCTTTGAAGCTGTACTTTTCCTCCACGGCAAGGGCCTTGATTTGATGCTTGAGTGCCTTGAGTTTGTGCTTGAGGAAGTCACGCGGCTCCTGCATATCATTCTACCCTTGCCAAATAGATTGTACAAGCTCACCCAGCCATGGCTTAGTCAACCAAGTTCTTTCGAATCTGAACGAGCATGGGGCCCTGGAAACGTCTGTCACCAGGTGATAGATGATGGCTCTATGATCCAAGGCCACACGGTCCCGCCCATAGGCATGGACCTCCCAATCCAGTATTAGCGCAGTGCTGACCCAAACCCTATCAATGCAGGACTGCACCTTGGCGACTCCCTATTGTTTGCTGGTCCAGGTATACCTGTAGCCCTCAATCTCTAGGTCTATGAGGTCTATGTGCCGCAACAAGTCCAAGCACTCGTGTGCCCCCTGGGGCTCCGAAGCAGAACCCCTGGTCTTTTCCCAGCGATATAGCCGTTGGTTAAGTCCCCAATGAGGAGCCAACGAGACCCTTGGGGGACTAGCCCCACCACCTGGGATAATTCCCTTATTCAGTCCTGCCACACCTAGGCCCCAAAACGTTGGTGATCCAAACGTTCTATCTCGGCAAGTGCACCATAATGCTCAAGTCCAATGCATTGAGCAAGGATGAGGTCATCCTGGTTAGGACAGCGAGACCGCCAGCCCATCCCCTACTAGGCACTAGGTGACTGCACCATCCCTCCCACTGTAAAGCCTAAGTTTTCAGCTACCGTAATTTTGTCTCTTGGAGACACACCACATTGCACCCCCTCGGTGCGCACCATTCTTTTCAAGGTATGTCGCTTATACGGGGTACCTTGTCCTTGGCAATTCCAGGAGAGAATCTTCATAGAGAAACAGACAAACATCTGTTATAAACCTCCTGGAGTGTGGGTTACACTCCCAAGTCGATATACAGTTGTGTAGCCATTTGTCGGGTGTGGGCACTGTCAGGGCGACCAACCTTGGGCGACGTCTAGGTTACTTCAATCCCCTTCTCTCGCGGCACCCCCTGCCCAACATTGAGTATTTTGGGCCACGCCGAACCCCTACTAGTGGTGATCCAGTTGCTCAATGGTGGCAGCTCCTGCCCCACCCGCGACGTGCCCACCCCTCGATCATGGGGGTGTGGGGCGAGCCAGTGTAGCTCGTCCGAGTGCCTGAACCAGACGGAGCACCACAAAAAGCTGCACTCGGTTTGCCTAGTCGACCATCCGGGCCCGCAGCCATAGGTCCTCCTCCCCGAGAGGCCTCAGATGGCCCACCCCCTGGCCCGCCGTGGCCCGAGGCAACCACGTTGTTGTTGCCCTGGGCCAGACCATGGCTGGAGGCAGCCCCAACCTTGCCCCGCGACACCCCTACAGGCGCCAAGCCCTTTTTTGCCACCTGTCCCTTTTGCCCGATGAGCTTCCAGCCACCATCGTCGAGCCCAGGGGTCACAGGGTCAACACCATTAGTGATGTCCGCAGGTGATGTTGGGGTCACAAGCGGTAGATTTTTGAACTGCACGTGGATCCTTTCCTCCCCGAGGTTAGTGTCCAGCACGAGTTCATCAACGCAGTCCTCGGAGCGCAGGGACCACCATATGCAGAACCTCGCAAAACCGAGATGGTCCATCCCCTCTGTGAACGGGTCAAATTTAATAAACTCTCCAAAGAGCTCGGCTAGCAATTTCAAAAAGTCCGTTGACGAGTATTCTAGGGGGAGACCGTGCAACCATACCCAAACTGGTGCTCGTTGAAAAAGACCCTTATCGCAGTGTGCTCCTGGACACCAGGGTGCCAGCGCCAGCCCTCAAGCCCCATAAAACCAAGGCCCTTCCACCAGGATGCGTTCCCTATCCGCTGCCGAGTCAAAGCAAAACAGCAGACGGTCAGCCAGGCTTTGACCGTCACCGTGTCCAGCCCCCAAACCGACCGAACCCATCTCTGAATCAAGTCCATCCGTGGTCATGCGCCCTCCAAGACGAACTTGCCAAGCAAGCTACATTCTAACCATTCCAGGTGCTAGCAGCTGGGCAACCAACCTTTAGCCTCATTACCGAACCCTCGCGCGAGCAGGCTGTAAACTCCCTGGTACCTTTGGGTGCGGCCAGCGGGTTCTCCTGCCTGACCTCCCTCACGTCGCTCATAGCGGGTCCATCGCCGGTCTGCATACCCACGGCCACCTGTGCCATCGCGTTCACCTGGGTCTCCCCGTCCGTCTGTGCCCACCGTGTGCCCTCTGTCAACGGTTTCATTTTCAAAATCCACTGTCCCCAACAATTGTAAACATTCGTGATGATATCGCAGGTAATGCAACCACGGTATAGATTTTTTTTAAGTTAACAAGCCCCAAAGATTTTGAGTTACGATAATTTTTACTTCGTCGGTATCGTGTGCGAAACCATATGATCTGGATGGCAGTTTGAAAGAAATTTTCCCAGATTTATATTATAACCAAGCTAATTAATGTAAACTAATTCAGGATGCATGGAACCTGTAACCAAACTATAACGGAATTCACAAAACAAATTGTCAAATTCACAATTGAACCAGACTGCAAAACGGTTTTCCGCTATGCCTTTCCCAGCGACAGGCCTCCTTCACTTCTTTTGTTCTCTGCATTTTAGGATCGACTGCAGTCCCTCGCTGTTCCAGGAAAGATGATTCAATTCTGCAACGAATGGTTTGTTCTTGCTTCCATTCTTTTTTTCATTTTCAGTTGCTTATATAATCCCTCGACTAACAGTACGTGGGTGTAAATGTTTCAAGAAAAATGTTTTCCTGCTTGGGCTTTCATGTTCATGCTGGTTGACTGGGGTTTTTCTCTGGTTTCTCAGCAGGAACATCCTTGTTCCAAGGGAGAACAAGAAACAGAAGAAGCTTTGGTTGGTCTGCCGCTTCTGCAAATATAGTGTTAGTAAATTGCTGTACTTCAGTTTAAACAAACAAAAATAAAAAATAAAAAAACTGTAATGATATGTGCTTTTGTTAGTAAATTGCTTTAATTCAGTTTAAACCAAACTTTTTCTGGTTTGCACCTCTCAAGTCTTTGAGTGGGTTTCTGGTCAGAGTGAGGCAAAGGACTGGTGCGTATTTAAGAATGTAATAAAACATGAAGCAGCGGAATACACCCAACTTCTGGAAGGGATGGCTCAAGATCCCACCATGCCTCGCACTTCTAATGCCAAGTGCCCAAAATGCAATCACAATGAAGCGCTCTTCTTTCAGGTTGCGTTCCTTATCGTGGTCGAAACCATACAATTCCTTCTCAATAATAATCTCTCTTGCTTTTTCCATAAAATATAAAATTCTCCGTAATTTTCTGACCCATCTTTCAGCCATAATCTGTCGTTTGCTTTTTCATAGATTTGGCAGATTCCTATGTCATTTTCTTCCCCATTTCTGTGTGTACAGGTTGCAGAGAGGGGCACAGGGGAAGACGGAATTGCACTCTTTTTCATGTGCTGTAATTCAGCGTGTGGTCATAAATGGAGGTAAGAAAAAACTTACTAGTATTGTGCATGGTATGTCTACTGCTTTTTACCTGTGCGCGAAGGCCATCCCTAATATAACTACAACCGTAAAGTTAAATTCAGCGCTACAGGCCAACAGATGAAATATTCGCCAGTTTATTTGATTTTGAATTTGAAACAAAGTTTAACGCTTCAATTTTTGAGGTTCCAAGTATTCGGATTTCTTACCCCCCTTGAACGCGTGTCTACACTAATCAGTTTTTAACAAGTTGCTTGGAAAACTTAACGAGTTCTACCAGTGTATAAATGTTTTCGGAGAACTTTTTAATTGATTAATAAAGTAAAGACGAACTAAAATAACGAAAAGAAGATATATTTCATATATTACTTAAAATCATATTCTCGCAAACAACATAAACCGAAATTACTGTTTAATGGTTTTGCAGTTATTCCTGCTGCCATGTTTATCGCAGTAAAGCAACCAGAAAAGACAACAATAAGCAGAACCAAAATCGGTGTTGAATGCAGCGAATACCACGGTAAGATTATAAATGGTATCAAGACGTTGGTTGGTTTAGGTTTAACGATTCAATGTACACAATAAAATCCGATTATCATTCATTGCTTCGTTAACAGTTATTTGTGCGCTTATTGCTCTGGACCTCTTTTTCAGTTCACAGAAATCATGATACATAATGTGTTTATATTCATGAGTTACATGCGATTTCCGATTATTTCCATGGTTGTCACGCCAACGCTGCTAAGTTCGTCTTACAGATGGGGGTTTTACGGGGATACATTTTATTATGTGTTGAATGCAGTGAATACAACCGCAGTAAGGTTATATCTGCTATAAGTAGGGGTTAACGAATCAATGTACACAGCACAATTTGCATATCATTCATTGTTCCGTTAATAATACTTTGTCTTTCCGGCCTTTTTTGGGTTCACACTAACGGGGATACGTACTACATTCATTCATGCTGACTTATGTGTGATTTCGATTATCTCTGGGGTTGTTACACCAATGCAGATAAGTTACTCGTCCTCACATAAGGAAGCCTAATGCCTTACCCAAATAAAGAAGTCTAATTCCTTATGTGCTTACTGAGCTATGCATCAAAAGAATCTGATTAGTGGAAGCGAGGAATCAGGATTTGTGATTTTGGGTCCGTGTGCCTCAAGAAAAAGTGGGGACAAGAAAAAATTTAAATATATTAATTTTTTAAAAAAATTAAATCTCATATATCATAAAAAACATTGTAGAATATAGAACAATGTAAATCCAAAATATTGTTAATGCTTACAAATTTCACAGAAGATTGCAATATCACCATTACATTAAAGCAAGAAAATTTGCAAAGGTATGGAGAGCATCGAATCCATTTCCTTACTGAAGAGGCATAATCTGCCTAAACATATAATTTTTGCAACAACCAATGACAGCAATAAAATGAAACCCTTTTGTTACTCAATCCAATCTTTTTAAAAATGAAATTAAGCCTCAAGCCTCAACCAAATTTATAACAAATCACCTCATGAGTAACTCACCTCATCTACGATGATTGAAAACCTTTCGAACGATGGGCAATTGACACTAGTCATGATGAAGGAGAAAGTAAAACCAGAGCTTCATGAGCTTGCATATGGCCATTGGCCATGTGCTGGTGGGCTTGGTTCGCCCATGAGCAAACAGATTTTAAAAAAAGTTGAACAAGCATCCATCCGTCATCGTGTTCATGACTCATGACCGATGACGATGGCCCTGTTTTGTTTTTTCTTTTTTCAGCAGAGAGATGACCTTTTACGCTCCCAAAGGCCAGTCCATACAAATGCAATGTTTACCTCGCAGGCCCCGTTCCAAACTTGATTTCCGTGTGACCCAAATTTGGCCCTTCGGCCTTCGGTTACCAAAGTAGCCCTTTTGTGATTTCCCTGTGTTTGTTTATTCATTCGTGCTCTCTGTTTTCTGTGGTCTGTGTCATGCCAATGCCATGAATCTTGATTGCTTGCTGGCCACTTAACAATGAATGAAGTTTCTGGGAAGATTCAGAGGAAGATTCAGAGGAGGAGAAGAGAAGTATGATTTTAATGCACAATGCAGATATCGAGAATATATGTACAGATCTAGACAAAATATTATAAAATACGTACTCATTGCGGATTTAATGCGCTTCTGTACGCGATCCCGAATCCAATGTGAATCGTTCGTCAAAATTTATCTGGAATCGCAAATCTCGGGGGCATAGTTACTGAGTTATAGGCTTTTATTTTTTTACGAAAAAAAAAACACTCAAAGGTAGAGTTAGTAAAATAAAAGAGTTTACAAAATTGGATTTAAAATCAGGGCAGATTCGGCTGTATCGGCTACAACCAAATAAAAGTAAAAAACAGAGTCAGTCCATAGGGCTACATGCCAGAGAACTAGTTACAATCTTTTAAAGAACAAAAAGAAAACCTATCAATAGTGAACACGCTTAACAAAGATATCTTGGCTACACTTTGATAATAGCTTAACTTTTTGTTCGTATCAAGAGATGTGACACATTAAATAAGAGTATCCATCACAAGGCTGGTCAATCTTAAATATGGTTGATTTTTCTTTTAAAATAAGGGTTGTAATAAGAGTCTAGACTCACTTATTTGGGATGGGCTCAAATTCATTGAAAATTATTGTCTCAATTAAATGTCACCTCAAACTCATCAGTTTGATTCTACGTATCAGCATTGTATAATAAAATTTAAAAAATCAGCAAAAGGGATTTTGAAATGGGTTTAATAGATCTAAGGGGTCATAGTAAACATAAGTAAAAAATTTCAATTTGACTTTCAAATAAAGTTACATGGAAATTAGACTAATTCAATGTTGTTACATATTGTTTAACTAGTTACACCAATAGGCTAGAGGCATTTTTTATCCTATGCACTTTCTTACTTTGTAAATATTTTTTATAACATTGATGTTACTTAAAATTTTATTTAAATTATAATACCAACATTATATTATAATAATGCTAATTAAAAATTATTATTCTAGGCATATTACCTTATCCTTAATGTTTTCTAATAAAATGGCATTGGCTATCTAGTTGTTTAAATCATGTTCAATCATTTTGGAAATTGTTTTAAAATTTATATATTATTAAAAGTTTATATTAATTAGAATTATTTTAAAATTTATGTGTTAAACCTTGTTCTAAAAAATAATGTCCGTTGTCTAAGTTCCTTTTTGTTATTCATCTCTATGAAAGCTAAATATTTTTTTATTTGCAATTTCTTCAAATCATCTTCAATTATTTTTTTTATGTTTTTTTGTTGTCTTCATTTCTAAAAGAGTGATGTAGTAACCATATTTTATTGGATCATTATCTAATATTTTTTTTACATATATTCAAACCATCTAAGATATCATTTTTATTTATATTATAATGTTGTCTTGAGTGGGTAGTCATGGCACAAGAAAGAAACATATGTAACTTATCCTCAAGGGATTCTAAACCACACAACCTATAGATGTTCTTTTCTTGGGAGAATTTAATCCATCATCCACTTTAAACTCTAAGATTATGTGAGCTAATACTGGATTGGAATAGCAACTAAGAGATACTGAGCTTCTACATCTAGTCCAGTAAATCTAATGTAATGTAAGTAAAATTGTTTCTTATCTTCTACATTAAACCACAACTGTATTAAAACCTTTTGTTGAACTAACTAACACATATGTTTAGGATTTTGGTACACTTCCTGAAGAAATATTCTATTTTCTCAACCATTGTATTCACTGAAAATACCAATTGTGGTCTCATAAATCTTCAAGAACTACTTTCGAAAATTTATCTTGCCTTGGGATATACAAGCTATGAGTTAATACAATGAATTGACATAAGTCTTTCTATTTCTAAAGGTGATAAATTGTATTTATATAATAACCTGAGTAAGATGTTTACATCTTCAACTTTAACTCATCAAAAAGAAAAGTTTTTTTCTTTTGTATTTTTTAATATCTTTTTAAAGTTTAGCACTAAGTCTAAGTCCCCAAACTATACATTCACATAATGTAGTAGGATAGTTAATAGTCTATAAAATTTGTTATCTAACCTTCTAAGCCTGAAGTCTCAAATCCTTACACTTGCTTTTGAAAGCATACAAAGCTTTGAAACCTCTTGCTATTCTTTATTTGATGCACTTCCCACTTGGAATTGTTCATATAAATAAGACCTAAATATTTAAAAGAAACTACTTTTTGCATATTGTTACCTCCAAAATGGAAGTTATAACAAGTATTTCTTGTACTATATATCATCAATTTGGTCTTAACTACATTAACTTGAAGACTAGATGAATGATAAAGATTTTCTAAAATTTGTAACAAATTTTGCATAACTTTTGCAGTATTAGAGATTAAGGCAACATCATCTACATATAAAAGAAGATTCACTTCTTAGAATTCAATTTTAATAGCATGATTATCTTGCTTGATACATAACCATTCCTATATTTCATCAATAAAAATACCTAAGAGAGTTTGATAAAGTGGACAATATTGCTTAACTCCAATTTTGCTTTGGACTTGAAATTTTTTTCTAAATTATTGTCTGTAATTTCAATAAGCACTTCCTAATACAATCTTTAAGTTGCTACAACCAATTATAAGCTTAGGCCAATTTTATGCAAGTGCAACCATAGATTTGTGTGAATCATTGAACCATATGTTTTTGCAAAATCAACAAAACAAATAAAATTTTTTTATTATGGTTTTTTGCAAACTTCATTTAGTGTTTGTGAGTAATTGAGTAAGCAATAGTGAAGTGATTTTATCTAAAACCTACTTGACACCTTACTTTAACATAGTTAACTTTAGCCTAAGAGCTTATCCTCTTTTTTTAACAGAGTACCTAATATCTTAGCAAAAATATTACTCAAAATAGTCATTCAATAATTGTTCAAATTATTTTTATTCATTCTTTATATAATAAGGTAGCCTTACTAGTTTTCTTGTGCTAATCTAATTTTTGATAAATTGCTAAATTTAAGTTCTATCAAATTTCTCTATGAATAGTAGGTCTTGCCAACTTTAACAGTACCACATGTATATCATTTGAATCTATAGCTTTGCCAAGTGCTACCTTTTTAAGAGCCTTTGGAACTTCATCAAGAGTAAAATGAAGAGATGCTTGGTGTACAATAGCAATAGAATTATCATCTTCTTCTATAAATAGTTTATTGTAAAATAAATAAATATCTTGAGAAAAAATTAAATGATGAAGAGGCTTTACAACAAAAAAACACTATCAAAAAACTATTTAGGCTTCTTTTCCACAATATAAGTAAAATATTCTTGCTACTACCAGATAAATTTTCTCACCTTGGTTATAATCAAGCATTTATATGTTTTAATTAAACTTTCTTAGCATTTCTTATTTGCATTTTTAATATTTTGTCTATTCTTTTGAGCATCTAACTTGCTTAGCTACAAGCAAAACTTGCAAGATTCCATTTGTTATGTACCACATCTAATAATTACTTTGACATATGGTGAAAGCAAATGGTGAAGATTACAAACTCATGACCCAATACTATGTTGACCATGAGAGTCATCTAAGAAATTGAGTATACCCATTAATGAGTAGTGAGGTACCCCTATGCTCAACTATATGAATCACAAGCATTCATGCACAATCCGACCAAATTCTGTGGATGGGACTAGTTGTGGCATTTACATCATTATGCTTTTATCATAGTTCTCCGTCTTCCCACTTAGACTAGTGGTAGCTTTGTCACGTATGATTTAGTACAAAGTGAGGCGTATGATGTTTCCTAACTCTATGCTACTCCTGGTGATGAAAAGAGATAAATTGATTAACTAATGAACAATGAAAAATAAAGCCTAAATAAGCCTATGGTGATGGTATCCACTCTTAACTGTCCGTACATGTCTTGGGCTTCATGGAGCTACTTCTGGGTTTACCAAGTGCACGTCATTGGTTGTTCCAAACTATACACCTTTGGGTGACCAAGTATTTACACTTAAACGCTAATGATTAAGGCATACACATTCCACTTAACAATAGGAATAGTAAATAACAATAAATGGAAATGTTTAACTAAAGAAAGCATTGGATAATTAAAGTAATACTATTAATCTAAGTGGATGCTACAATGATAGAAGTAATCTTGATCTTTATTGTCAATTACAAACATCATATCGTAGGCATGCACTAGGAATAATAGAAAGAAAAGAAACTAAAAACTAACTATTTATAAGATGTGCAAAAACTATCTCATCTGAAAGCCCAAGTACAGTATTTATATGTGAGGTCCAGATGAGGTAATGTCAGGTATCCGACGTTGCCTATTAGCCCCAATGTTCACTCATGGTCAACATGGGTATCTCACTACTCATTAATGGGTATACTCTAACATCACATATCTGATGTCAAGGCCCATCAAATCATGTCTCATAATACCCCCATGACTAAATGAAAACTCATCCTCGAGTTAAAAAAATGAGGAACAAGTATTTTACAAAATATTAGGCAGGTATGGGATTATTGACTGACTCCAACAATGGACAAAATAACTGACTTTTCACATGCCGCAATGGTATCGTAAAAAAATTGGATACATTATTACAAAAAAAGACAAAAAAATAAGATTGGGAGGCTCATCTAGTGCCTAAAGGTGGTGGCTCTTCCATTGGTTGCTTTCCTTTATCGTTAGGCCACTGGAATTTGTAATGGGTGAGCAAGGCCTACAATTTTTCCTCCTCCATTCTTGGGTCATGCACTATCTAGGCTACTATGCCAATGTGTGCTACCACTGTTACATCCCAAGGACATGGTAGTTGTGGAAACATCTGATTTGCCTTGACATACCAAGCCGCGAACTATCATTGTTCCTCCTTGAACGCCTTAGCTTTATCCTTTAGCTCATGATAGTCTATCAATATTTGAGCTAGCTTCGATACTACATCTTTCTATCCCTAGTGGCTAGCTTTGACCATCTCTAATTCTGAGTTTACCACTTGTAACTTTTGCAAAGCATCCTTTCGATTCGCAAACTCCTTCTCATACAGTGTGTAAGTGGTTGCCACTTGCTTCTCCAACTCACTTTGAGGATGACCTCTTATTAACATGGCAAGGTTGGCATATTTGAGATTAGCCAACACCATGTATTCCTTGAAATCTTCTAGTTGCAAGTCCTTATTTTTAACTTCCACTTATTGGACCATGGCATAACTATCCAAAATGGCCTACCATTTAGAATTTTTTACTACCACGGAGTTGATGTGGGCCTTGGCCATTTTGATTTCATTCTCATTAATTTCCTTGTACATGCCAACTTGGTCACGAAAGTGTTCTTTTAACTTCTCATGTTTCTTGGCCTCATTTTACTATGCACTAATCTCAATTGTTGTCTTTTGATGAATAGCATGTACCTCCTCCATAAAGAGGGTTCTATTTTCTCAAGTCAATCAACTCATATCCTAGTTGACCCTCACCAATTGTTCCCTCAACTGGTGGACACTCTCTTCTAAGATGTTCATTTCCTTTTCCACTATGGTCAACTAGGCATTCTCTTTAGCGAGCTACTTATTTTCATCTTGAATAGCAGTCAATGCCTTTTTATGCACATGAGTTTGTGCATCTATAATAGAGGCATTCCAAACTACCATCTCCTTTACTTGCTCAGCAGCTACTCTCTCCTTTTCTAGCTTGGTAAGCTCCTTTATCCAAAACTACTCAAGTTGGTTTTGTGTGATGAAACGGGCAAGATCTCGTCATTCAACGCACAAGGTAGCCAGCTCTTCTTGTAACCTTTTCACCTTAGATTTTGCATGCTCTACCATGACCTTAGCCATGACCAACTTTTATTTTGTACTAATGAGGTCTAATTATGCCATAGTGACATCGTTGGGGATGTTGAACAAAGTGTTCATCACTTGACTTGTCTATAGCAAATGATCAAGTGCATCCTCATGCACTGCATGAGTCATTTAGGTTCCAGCTAGCATTTGTGCATCTCTTGTCCCTACTAGATCAGTTGAAGGCATAATAGGAACATTGAATGATTTCTTGATGTGATCAGTGATCACCTTTGCTGTACCTATTACATCCTCGTGTTGTAGCACCATGACTATGGTGCCTTCTCTAGTCTCCAAAGTGACCTAAAAGGATGCAACATTTCCAAAAATCTGGCATGACCATTGGGATCACCCTCCTCCTGACTAAATCAAGATCTTTTCCCTTGTTGGATTAGCTGATATTGTGGGCCATACAATGTCATCCATAACCTAGAAGAGATTAGCCTCATCCCTACTCCCCCAATTGATAGTCTTAGCGATTCTTTGCAAGTGGCTCATTGATGATCTATAATCTTGTAATGGTAGCGGTGGAGCTTATGGTTGTGGGTGAGACTCCAACTCTTGTTGCATTTCCATTATTGATTCTACCTCTTTTTCAACTTCTTGCTCCTCATGAGAATCTTTTCTTGGTGTTGCAACTTTGAGGAGCTCTACAAAGGAGGCATGTTATGCTTTTCAAAGGATATCATTGGTATATCCTAAGATTCCCACATGCTTGCACAACTTTCTAATTAGATAGGAAAATGAAAGTATTGGTCTCCCTAATTTTGTTTCTTCAAACCATCACTGGATTTTTGTGAAATAGTAGTAAGGAAGGTTAACTGAAAATTTTCCCATTACAATGGCACTTCCTCTAGCTACATAAGTGGAAATGCAATTGAGCCCTTTGGTGGGGAACAAGTGGTATGTCTCGATCTTGAAGTAAGTTCTCTCTTCCAAGGTCATCTCATGGTATGATTTATCTTCTTTGACATATGCCCACTTAAACAACAACCTCTTCATTTTGGGGTTAAATCTGGTGAATAGGTGAGCAACCTTAGCACCTTCATTAGGCAAGTTAAGAGCTACAATTATATACTTGACTATGTAAGAGACATTCACCCCACAAATATTCACAGTGGTACCTTCTTCCTTATTGTGCCAGAATTGATAGACTTTCCCCAGGTACCATTCACCACTGTCAAACAAGATTAGCCACAATGGAGATGCTTTGAGTTATGTTCACACTACTTTAGAAGTGAATTCCACAAATAGATTGAATTTTATTTCCACAATGATCGAGGCCAATGTGGACTTTTTTAGGATGGCAGCAAGGCAATGAAGAGGCAATGTGAGATGGTATCCTTATTTGGGAGCCAATACTTCTATTGCCTCACCTTGGGCCAATTGCCTAGTAGTAGGGGCCTCTTGATGGATACTAAAAGATTGGGCCTTCTATTTAGCATGTTCCACTTGTTCTCCTTGCTGGCGATGACCACCACATGGGCGCTTAGCAGCTCTCTATGAGGGTTCACCTTGAGCACCTCTTTTTGGGGCCATCTGCAATCAAACAAAAACCAAGCATTACCACGGTGATGTTTATTATCATCTATCAACTCATACCTTTCGTAGAACCTTAGTTCATTAAGCTCATAATGCATATAATTGCAGGGTTAGGAAAATCTTTAAGAAAAATCCCCCAAAACGTGTCTATCTCTTCTATGACCCATCACAACAAGATCCTTTTTCATTATATGTGGCTTAAAAATGGTTTTAGGCCTGAGGGTTAGAAAAATTGGATGCTTAGCATTATTGTTAATGATTTTTCATTATAAGTCCTATGGTTTTTAACATTCCTACCCTTAGAATACCTTCTAGGTGATAGAAAATTTTAACAAATCGGTNAATGAAGTTTATGTTGTGTGGGGGTCCACTATATATACTTTTTTTTAAACTCAACGTCAGGTACGAGACATCGTGTATGCAACGTCAGGTTGGAACCGACGTTAGGTACATGACATTGAGGTCCAAAAATTATGATTTTTACAAGACCAAAGGTTATGCAAACCAAAGCTATCAATTTGATTGAAAGGTTGAAAGTTAAATTCTGTAGTTTGGGTAAGTGGAAAAATTAATTGAAGGTACTGAAAGTAGGATAAGGTAAAGTCTTCAATGGTAAAAGTATAGGAATGAGTAAGAAAAAGGGCATTGAAATCTTGATTGTGGGACAAAGCATGTTCATGATAAGGGAAATAGTAAAATATAACAATTGGAGTGCATTGAAGTTGAAAAACAATGTGGTCATGTTAAACAAGTACAAGTCACAAAAGGTACACAAGTGGGTCCTCCCCAAAGTAGGCTCTAGCCTATGATGCCCTTGTGTAACCATGCCTAAAATGTCTATAGGCACTAGAGGAGTTGAATGCAACTCATACCTATGAAACAAAACACACATGTTAAAATCACCAAATTATGATAATTACTCCATGTTACACAAAACCACAAGGTATGAACATTCAGACAATGAGATGGAATGGACTGAAGAAGGGATTGCAGAAATTGAGACATGAGGTGTTGTGCCATGGTCATAATAAAATATTTGTTATTAATGGTTAGATAACCATGTTTCCTTCCTTCCAAGATTCAAACCAAGTTCGAACCACCTTCAATTATACTACATTGTTTCATCCCATCGACAAAGAAGCATAAGACTATCAAAGTTGCAAGGAGTAACATCACTTGATGTTTTGTCCATAGGAGGAGCATTATTATGGCACAATTATTTTTTTTTTATGGTTTTGAGAAGTTTCCAACCTTTAGGCATGGGTACATGTCTTTCTAGTGGGACCCGTAGAAGTTTATTCAATGCTAGGTAAAGTTGCTCTTACTCCCATTTTTTGTTAGATCTACAAGGATATGGTTACAACCTCATCAAAAAGATAGAAAATACAGAAGTAGCCAAAGGGAATCCACAAATCCCTATGATTTCATACCCTTTACATTCCCTCTTGGTTTTGCACTCTTCCACCCAAACACAATGGTTATAAATTATGACCAAAGCAAGAACCTCTTATTAATGAAATGGGTGAATGGATGTCGTAGTCTTAATATCTGAATAATCAATTCCCTATGATTCGAAAACATAGAGAAAAAACATCATCTCCATGGGCAACATGGTCAATAGTGAGATTATATACAAGGAAAATTAAAACAACAACTAGAAAATGTAAAAAAAGTAGAAAGAATAGGAAAATGATAAAAAAATTGTACAAAAAAAAGCTAAAAAGCACTTAAAAATCCTAAAGATTAGAATGGTAGGTAACCACCATCCTGCCCACCAACACCCCCCCCCCCCCCCCCCCCCCC